>JARFYF010000036.1:31593775-31605505 GCA_030265395.1 Rhina ancylostomus
AGAGAAAAATCCATTCTAACCAGTTGTTCCTCTCAACTGAAATTCTCTAGCCCCAGTGACATCTTTATAAATTTCTTTTGCATTCTGTCTGGTCATGTGATTACTCTCTTGTGACTGCTCCCGCTGTGTTCTAACCTCTTGCCCAACAAAGACAATCCCATTTGTCTTCTTAGCTCATCTTGTCAGTAAGCCCTGCATCCTTCAGCAACCTGTGGACATGCACTCCAGGATCCAACTTCAATCCATGCTTCCATTTATGGTGTATTTCCTTGCCTTGCTTTCCCTTCTCAGATGAATTATCTCACTCTTCTCCACATGGAAATGTATTTGTCACTTTCTTGCCCACCTGATCAGGCCACTGATATCCCCCTTGCAACCTAAAGCTTGCTCATAAGACCATAAGATATAGGAGAAGAACTAGGCCATTTGGCTCATCGAGTCTGCTCTGCCATTCAACCATGGCTGATTTTTTTCAACCCCTTTCTCCCCATAACCCCTTACCAATCAAGAACCTATCAATCTCTGCCTTAAATATACCCAATGAATCAAGAATCTATCAATCTCTGCCTTAAATACACCCAGTGTGGTTGACAATACTCCTACCTGTCAGTCACATTGTCCATTTGGGATTATTTGCAAACTTCTTAATAATGACTTCTATGTTTCAATCCAGAGCATTAACATCTATCAGGAGAAATAAGGAGCCTAGCCCTACAAAACCCCATTATAAACATACATCAAATATCTGCACTAAGTCACTTTCCTTTGAACCCCTGAGCTTTTAATTTTTGGATTAGTCTTCACATGAGACCTTGTGCAGAGATTTTGAGCCATTCAAAGTCAACTTAGAATTACAACCAATATAAATGTGACATGTCTTCTCTTAACTCACCTGTGCAATAAGTTCCTGGATTCTAGGCCATATATTTCTGGTAACAATACCACCTTAAAGTTTTACTGCTCAGCTATTTACATAAAAGTGAGGAATCCAGGTATAGCACTGCACCCAGAACTCTGTAAGGTTGATAATTTTGAATTGACAAAGTCCACTGATTACACAACTGTATTTCCTCTTCATGGTGTTTCACACCTTCGTGAAAGTATTAGTTTTACGTGGCTAGAGTTTCTGCTGACACCAGAGAATGCAGATTAGGAATCCATCTTTGGAAAAGTCAGAATGAATGACTAATAGAAGCATCCTTAAGTGAGCCAAAGGTTAAATGAAAACAGGATTGTTTGTATCTCCAATCACTTCTGAGTAAAGTACATATGTTCCCCTGGGAAAGTGTAAAAGAAGCTGCAGTGTTGATGCCTGCAGCTACTTCTAAAAGGTGTGGATAATGATATTTGTTGCTCTCTGATGTTAAATATTTATCATGTTACTTCTAGTAGTGCTTCTAATCTTAGCTGCTCTATGCTCGCTGATCCCTTTTAAATCCCCATTTATTTTAATACTCCCTTTCATAAATGTAATTATGTATACTCACAGAAAGTGTTGAGAATGTAGCCCAAAGCATAAAGTTCAATAGCCCACGCTCATGGAATATTTTGTAAGATCCAATAACCTCTTTGATTCACAAAGACATGGCAAGTGAAACATCCAAAGATTGGGGGAGTATTTTGTGCAATGTACATATCAGTCTATTAACATCCAAAAACAGAAATATAGGTTAGTATTACAGGTGCACACCCTTCATCGGAACCAACTCTGATAACAATTCTTTCGCCAAGATATGATCTTGTCTTTTCCTTCCGCTGCTGGATGGTCGTCTGTGTTTTTTAACTCTTTTTCTGGGGTTATTCCAGAAGTTGCAGAGGTTACTTTTTTTCCAGTGACACTTCACCCTTCAAGTTCACTTCACACAAAGGAAAGAGAAGGCAGATGCTGGGAATGCTAAAAATACTTGGCAGGACCAGCAGCTTCTGTGAGATGGAGAAACTGGATGAGCATTTCAAATCTAGAACTTATCACTTCATATCAGATGTCTTCATAAATCAGTTTTGGTTTTTGCTCCCATTTAAACTACAATTCTAAATGAATCAGGTATATTGCATCTTTAGTTCAAAAGTTAGTAGATTTGAGCATTGGCGTTGAAGAATTCAGACATTTCTTCTGTGTGAAAGATTGGAGCTCCCTTTATGTAAGACTTCAATGTATTGCCTGTCTAGAGCTACAGATCAGGATTAACAGGATCTACAAGATAAAATGTCAGCACAACATTGTGGGCCAAAGGGCCTGTACTGTGCTGTTACTGTTCAATGTTCTACAGCTGAATTATTCCTACCTTAACATTTAACAAACCGACAAGAGAAGGACTAAACAAAAATTTATAAATTGGCTAATGGGTACCAATTCTATAATAACTGTGAAATCCCCTGACATTGTAAACAATTTAGTGATTAGTAATTTTATATTGAGAGTATTTTGCGAGTGGTTATTGAAAATTGATTGCTTATGCTTGTCCTCCATTATGTCTAAGAGCAAAATTCTGCCAGACTCTGAAACCCAGGTACAGATTACTATGGATGTCTTATGGAACCTTGCCAGAATGATCTGATTTACTGAAAACATGAGATCTTAATGTATATATTACTTCTTTAAACAATGGAATGCATTGCATTTTGGTATATTGCCTAGCTGAATTAGCAGGACTGCAAGTCACAATGTATCACTAAGTGTGTCACTCTGCCACAAGGAAGCTTGACTCCCTACCAATTTTTCTCCAGTACTATCAGAAAGTACTTTCCCTCAAATTATTCTCTCCCCTTGATAACACAGAACTCCTTTGCTTGTGGCCATTTGTCCAATAATTTGATAATCAGACCTTTCAGGGTGTTTCTTATGTCTTCCACTGTCATCGTAGGTAATGTTGATGCTGAAACAACATCTGTAAAACTGAAGGTCTTGTGAGCTCCAAAACCCCAGCTGTTAGTCCTTCATCGAGCAGCTACACACACTCATTTGCTGCCTCATGCTGTGTGAATTACAAAGTGCACCTTCTTCAGAAGGGCTAATTAAATCATCATTCTGGAGGTACCAATGCTTATGTTTGCTAACAATGGCATGTTTGCTTACAGACTGTTTGGGACAGATAGTCTCATTCTTGAGGTTAGTAGTAAAAGCCTATGAGCATATGCCACAAACCTACTTATGATGTGCCTTTAAACTGTGTTTAAATTGCTCTGCAGAATTTGTCTGCCAGTGCATATGAATGGGAAAAGACTATACATATCTGGTACTAAGCATTAGCAACAGGAAAACAAAGCAGTTGGCTTCATCTCAATATTCATGAGCCACAGATGTAGCCTTGAGATCTATGACACCTTCCACCCATTTGGTTTATCTCCTCCATGCAACCGTGTGGAAGATGGAGATATACTGTAGCTCTACCATGTTCGAATTTCCAAAGATCATGACAGTGGCATCAAGCACCAATCAGTATCACAGCCTGTGCATGAATAAATGAGCCTGTATCATGGACCCTGGTTTCGGCAGATGCATTCATGTGGTGGAAATAGTTTGAGGGGAATTTCTTTGTGTTTTACACACATTACCTACCCACCCACCTGACAGGCCTTAACTTGGAAATCTTCCTCCTTTCTCTTATTCTACACCTCCTGGATGAAGCACTGATACATTGGTTTAACTGTGCCGAATATGGAGTTCTCTTGTCAATGAGGGTCATCTGAAGACCCAAGCCAGATAATCTTCATTCCTGCACACTATGTAGATGTTCCCCAATGCAAACAGAAAGCTATTTTATGTGCTTCAGCCAACTGATTTCTGAGAGCAAAACTTTCTGTCCAATGTTTTCTTAACTGGCCATCAAATCATAATCTCCATTTGGCAGTAGCAGTGGATTGTACTGCAAAATTGATTTCAATGAGACTGATTTGTGGAATCAGAGTACAATGAACTGTCATTGACAGGTAATGTGTTTAACTGTAGGTAAATTCTACATGTGTGTCCACATAACTCTAGCCCCCTGCATCCCTCCCACTTCCCTTTCTCTACCATCAATAGCCATGCTTTCCGCATAAGACCCGTGAGCACTATAGCTCCCTCCTGAGTCCCTGACACTCTCTATTTCTCCACTTATTTCTCCTATTTTAAGGTGCCTCTTAAACCCTACTTCTGTGACCAAACTTTTGGATGTCTAAAATAAAACAAAATTGCTGGAAAAACTCAGCAGGAAAAACTCAGCAGGTCAGGCAGCACCTGTGGAAAGAGATACAGTGTTGACATTTCAGGTCAAGGATCCTTCCTCAGAACTGTTCTTTGTGGATGCTGACTGACTGGCTGAGTAGTTCCAGCATTTTCTGTTTTTATTTCAGATTTCCAACATCTGCAGTTTATTTGATTTTCATTTACTTGAGGATACATATTTTACCTGTGGATCAGTGGAATGGGCAGAATGATGCAGAAGATGGTGCTGCTACCTCATGGCTCCAGTGACCCAACCTCACGTGTTTTTTCCATTGGATTTATACCATGTGGGTTGACCTTAGATGCACCAGTTTCTTGTCATATCCCAAAGACTTGGGCTGGTTAGGTAAAAGGAGGATCAGTGGTAAGTTTGTGTTCAAGAATAGGTTACAGAGAAATTATGCAGGGAATGTGATTGGTTGGTTTGCTCTGAGACCTGGAATGAACTTGATGAACTAAATGGCTTCCTTTTATGTCCTTAAGCAATATGAAGTATTTGCTTGATTATGCATCCGTGAAACATCCTGGGTTGTTTCTACTGCATTGAAGGCAATAAACATACAGTTCTAAGTGCAACAAAAACATCTCCGTATTTAATGCTAATATGTTTGCATGCCTGTACACCTGCTGTAAAAGTTCATCCTTACTCCTTGATTCCATGATTCTGTAATCACTTCAGGTCAGTGAGGAATGGCTACAGACAACTTTATCGATGTCTGGACAAAGCTCAAAGATCTGCATGAACAAGAAGTCCGAGGTAAAAAAAAACATTGGTTGTTCTGCACACTCCTTTACATTGTAAATGTCTTTGTTCTGAACAACCACAGTTAAATATAAAGTGCAATAACATGGTTATCTTTTATCTTTGCCCAAAGATTTTGGCAAGTACAGCCATTTGCAAAATTTATTGCAGCATGAACAGTCACATCCTCTCAGGAAAACTGTGTAGGAATAATTAAAATGATTACATTGTTTCTAAACTTTTTTTTCTCTCATCTGTTTCCCTTCCACTGTACTGCTCAGGACTGTACACAAAGTTAACTGAAGTAAACATGGAGCGATGTCTGTAAGTATAGCATGTTATACTTTTGATTGGCATTTTTGTTCTTCACATAGAACGTAATTCAGTATCCAATATTATAAATCTTATAAGTGCTTTTCATGATAATCTTAAAGGCTTTCTCTCTTGTTACCCACTTATTGACCAGTTGAGAAAGAATAATTACTAGTTGCCCTTCCTAATCTTAAACACTCTCATTGTCTTTGCCCTTTACTTTGTGCCTCATCAATTGGCTGCCCAACACAATACAGAATACTATAAATGTGGCATAAATGTGTACTATAAAGGTTTAGTATAAATTCAACATAGCGCCCTTGTATTTGCATTCTCTCCCTCTGGTTTGCTTTCACTTTAGTGACATGTATATTTGCTCACTACCATCTTTTTGGTCGTCTGTGCCACTTAAAATGGATGTCCTTATTTTATCTTTAGTGTATCGCTACAAGTTATTTTCTACTGTGGACTGTATAGAGCACTAAAAGCTTACAAAAGGAGGGTATCATTTGGTCCACTGGGGTGGCAGTTAGCGCTGCTGCTTTACAGATCCAGGCATCCAGGAGTTCAATTCTGAATTTGGATGGAGTTTGCACATTCCCTCTGTGATTGTGTGCACTTCTTCCTCTGATAACCTCCCACATCCCAAAGATGAAATGGCTCCTGGTTAGTTGGCGAATTGGCTAATGGAAAATTACTGACAAAAATGGGAGAGCCACTGAAGGTTTACTGAGGTGGCTGGGGACCAATCAAGCAATCTGCTTTGTCCTTGATGGTGTTGAGCTTCTTGAAAGATATTGGAGCTTAACTCACCAAGGCAAGCCAAGAATATTCCATTATGTTCCTGACTTGTGCCTTGTAACGGATTGACAGATTTTGGGGTATTAGGATGTGAGTTGCTCACAACAGGATATCCAGCCTCTGACCTGCTCTTGGAGCCACAGTATTTAGGAGATTGGTTCAGTTTAGTTTCTGGTCAGTGGAACCCCATGAATGCTTCTGATGAAGAACTTGAAGGTGGTTATAAAAAATAAATATCAATGTTAGGTAGTTGGACTCACCCTTCTTGGAGATGTTCACTTCCTGACAATTGTGTAGAACAAGTGTTATCTGCCACTTATCTGCCCATGCCTGAATGTTTTCCAGACCTTGCTGCAAGCAGGCAAAGACTGCTCCAGTTGCTGAGCTGATACAAATAGAATTAAGCATTCTACAATCATCAGTGAACATCTGCATTCTGACCTTATAATGGAAGGAAGCTTATTGATTAAGTAGTTTAATTTGGTTGGGCCTGGGTCAGTGGCCTGAGGAACTCCTGTAGTCATGTCCTGGGGCTAGGATGATTCTCTTCCAACAAGTATAACAATGTTTGAGAAAATGACAGAGAATGGAAAGAAATGTTCAAAGTAGAAGAACTGTTGGAGGAGTAGGGAGAAGAGCCAAGGCAAGATAAGGGCTGAGTTGCTCCCATGACACTTTGTGTATGGGAGGAGGAGAGAATTGAACCTGGGATGATGGTGGTGGACAGTGTCTTCTGTATTAATAGCAAAAGGCTTAGGGTGAATACAAAAGAGACACAAGATGGCTAGTTTCACATCAGGCCTGAGGAAAACTTTTGAATCAAGAAAGAAGATAAATTGCTGAAACAACTGTGGACTAGATACTGATTGGTCATACTCAGTGTGGATTTACGAAAGAACAGTCAGGAACTCCCCTTGGCCAAGTTATTGCAGTCCAACCTTACCAATGGCATTTATCCAATAATATGAAAGATTTCATGTGTCCACAATACAAGGATAGATCTAACCCAGGACAATTATCAAGCTCTCAGTAGTATATAGAAGTTAGTGATAGTTCCATCAAGCAACAGCTACTCATGAAGAATCTACCCAGTAATGCACATTTCAGATTTCTGTAGAGGTTAATTATTTTAGAATAGGCCGCGGCCCCTTTTCCTCGTTGACATTCTCTAGCTATTCCATTTTCTGTCCATTCAGAGGCAACAGGTTAACTGACTATATTTTCTAATGTATTTCTCTTGTTGACATGTTCTCATGCTGACCATGACCACTGATTACCATGAACATTCCCACAAGGACTTTGTTATCTTTGAAAGAATGTTCCAGTGGGCTGTTTGTTCTTATTATTTGTACTGCCCAAAGCTTAACTCAATTCCAGAAATTAAGTCCAATGTGTTTGATAGGACAGGGACATTTGTTCAGTTACTATAAGTTTTACCAACTGTGTCAATGTCCCAAGTGCCATTGAAAAATATAACCCTACACATTAAAACTAAAGAAAGGTATATCATAGCTGATGTATATACAGGAGTTATTATTGCACCAACTGCAGAGATAAATGTACCAGACGTAAATGTAAGTAATTTGTAGTGACTTACCAATATCGAACTGGCTCCCACGATCGCGAGCATCATCGGAGGCCCCGATCCAAGACGACATGGGGCCCTCCTTCTTCTTCATCGTTGGGCTAGGAAAGCTCATGTGTGGGAAGGTCAGGTGACCCACGTGTGATGTCATTACAGGTCTGTAGCATGGGAAAGTTTAAGTATTAAAGGCACAGCGCGCCCCTGTCGTTCCCTCGACTTTTCGACTCTAAACAATCATCTCCGTATCTTTATTCAGCGTAGCTAGCCACTACAAATTCATCCTTTTAAGTGTTGGGATGAATTCCTAACTTGATTCTGCACCCTGCATTCTGCACTTACAAGAAGTGTTGCTAGAAATTGCAATTGTGGAAGATAAATATTTATTACACAGAGCACACAATGTATAAAACTTTTCCTTCGTGTCTGGTATAATTGTAATATCATGTTACACAGTGATGCACAGAGATTGGAAGAGTTGTTCAGCAAGAACCATCAACTGAGGGAACAACATAAGATAATGAATGATAATGTCAAGGTTTTGGAAAACAGGTAAGAAAACTTGCTCCTCCTTTCTTCAAGTTCATTGTTCTTTTTCTCATGTTTCTCATCTGAGACAGCCCTTGAAGCTTTTAACATTTCTCCCAAAATGATCTTTTTCCATGTGAATATTAACGAATAAAACCAGAAAATGCTAGAAATACTCTGCAGGTCAGACAGCATCTGCAGAGAGAGAAAATCATAGATCACATGGCAGACCATTGACCTTTCATTATTTCTGACACGAAAAGTTAACTTTCTCTGTTTTTTTTCAGTATTAAGGACATACATTAGGCCAATAGGTTACTTACATTTACAACAGGATGATTCAGGCACCTTCCAAAATAAAATCTATGGTCTGATAGCATTGCAGCTGATTTCAGTACTTGGAGGGAAAAAGATCTGGCACAAAATAGCATCCTGGTTGCTATTTTAAATCCTCCACTTTTGGCAATTGTGGCTTCAGCTGTCCAGCCCTAAGGTGTGGAATCCCCTCCTTGAATTACTCTTTCCCCTGACAGCTCCCTTCTTGCAAAAGCCTTTGTTTAACCAAATGTTTAAGTCACCTAACCTTGTAGGGTTCTGGCAAAAATTTTGCTTAATGGCACCCTATGAATGAGAAAGTGGTTGGAAATCAAACATGTGGACTTGGGTGAAAACAGGATTGGGCTTCGTTGAAATGACCCCCTCATGCAGTTGTGGCTTGACAATATCTGGTTTCAGCACTGCGTGGGGAACTGGAACATAACCAGTGCCCGAAGATAACAGTGCAAGGAGGAGAGGAATTATTGGCAACTTAAACAGAGGAAATCCAAGTTACCATGCAACATTTTGTTTGCAGCTATGAAAGTAAAATATTTGAGGATAGATTTTGTACCAGGTACCAAACTAAATGCAAGCAAACGGTTTAACTTGCCTTTTGAAAAACCTGAGTCTCAAAGCTAAAAATGAAGACTAGAATTATATTTATTACAAGTGTTGTAGATTCTTAGTAACCTGTACTGTTCAGATTAGGCTCAGAGCTCTGTATATGATTCAAGAATATGCAGCATAAGCTATAATTATCTAACCCCTGAAGTAAACGATATATAGACCACTGAAACAACCCAGTACTTCAGCCAGCTATTGCTCAGTAAGTGTCCCTTTTGCCTTTGAATCAGAAGGTTAAGGGTTCAAGTCTCATCCCAGAAAATGGAGCTGAGAACAATTATAGTATTGAAGGTATTGGTTTAATTGCCTATCTTAGATGAGACATTTAAACCAAAGCTCTGTCTGCAAGTATACAGTAGCAAAGAGTTTAACTTGCTGGGGAGTAACTAGGGGCCTGAATTGTTGATCTGAATAAGGAAATCTATGTTCATTAGTTGTAGCCATGAAACTAAAGGCTTGACATAAAACCCCACCTGGTTCACCAATTCCCTTCAGCATTGGAAGTCTGTTATCCTTACCCAGTCTGAGGTAATGTGGGTCCAAACTTCTAAGGAAGGTGCTCAGTTAATGCTAGCTGGTCTTACCAGTCATACCCACAATATATAAGCAAATGTATTTTTAAAAAAATATCACCAATTTTTAATCCTCACTCAACTTTAATAAAACAGAACTGCGTAGAAATGTTAACAAGCATTGCAGTGGATATAAAGGTGATCAGGTGCTCAGAGCAATAACAACACACTTGTGTTAGTTAGATCTGGATCGTCCTCCATGCCCACAAATCATTGTAAGGCATGTACGGTTTTCAGAGCCAGTCTTATTGTCACTTGTGCAAAACAAAGCCCTTGAACAGCTTTAATAGGAGGGTTGATCACTGTTTGAGAGCTATGTATGGGGCTGGACATATCTGGGCTGCTGCTGGAAGATCTGAAATGTTCCTTTTTGTAGTTAGGTTCCTCTGTGATCACCTCCACCAACAATACCCATCTCCATCCTGACTACCTCACCACTGCTATCCAGGATACCCCAAGACCCTCTCCTAAGTAACACTCTCCTGAACATATCCCTGACAGATCCCACAAATCCATCACCACCATTATCACTAACTGCTCTTGATGGCCCTGCATGCACCCTTTTCCTGTTGCCTTTATTTGCTTTATGGGCTTATAAACTATGTATTAATCCTTTAAAGCCATTCATTGATTACTGTCATGCCATTTAATATAGTTTCCCACTCAAACATCAGCCCTAAAGACAATTATTGCATCATTACCACATTGATGTTGTGAGAGCTTGCTGTGCACAATTTTGTATCTTACATTACAACACTGACTACACTTTCACACAGAGGGTGGTGGGTATGCAGCACAAGCTGCCAGAGGAAGTGGCAGAGGTGGGTACAATTACAATGATTAAAAGACATTTAGACAGGTAAATAGATAGGAAAGGTTTAGAGAGATATGGGCCAAATGCGGAGAAGCTCAAATCGACAACTTGGTTGGCATGGATGAGTTGGACTGAAGGGCCTGTTTCTGTGTTGTATTACTCTATGACTTCAAATAGAGCTCTTCTGGGCAGCTTGAGTCATGGAAGTTGCTTCATGAATGTATTGCTTTTGATTGTATTACCAAAGTACAATTATGACCAGTCTTCACAAATGTTTATCACTGGCCTTGTGTCTTTCTTTGCTCATGATAGGTGCGATATAAATTCAAGTCCTCATTTATAATGTTACTTGCATTATATTTTCAATTCTCTAAATCTAATCAGCAAATAACTGTTTGTGTTAGGCTCCGAGCGGGTCTTTGTGATCGATGTACAGTCACACAGGAGTTGGCCAGGAAGAAACAACAGGAATTCGAAGCATCTCAATTCCAAAACCTTCAGCACATTTCTGTTCTCAGTAAGCACCCTTAACAATTTTTTTATCAATCCATTGCCTGCACGGTAAAATACACCACTCCATCTTACTTGCTTCTGATTGGGCGTTTTGCAGCTCATGAAATCAATGGATTGAAAGAAGAAAACAAATTACTTCATCAGGAGCTGCGAAAGCTGAAATACTTCTTGCAGTGAGTAAAACGTGGAGCTACCATGATATTAATGACATTAAAATACTTTTATTACCAATGATTAACAATACTTGATTCAGAGGATGTCAGTTGCAAGGAAGAGAATATGCAAAACGATACAATTTAAATAGTTCCTAACAAGAATACTGACCAAACTTGTTCTTTCGTAGAGTAGCTGGGTTCTTATGAACTTGGGTGTCATCAAAGCACAGCCAGTTTATTACAAGTCCAAATAAAATGGTGCACTTGGGACACCTGAAACTGATCTGCTGTGCATGTTGATTGTGAGTGTGGCCAGACATATGATGTTGGAGCAGAGCCCCAACTCTCCATAATTTTAATGCTTGCTTATATATAAGGGTTGTTCGTTTTCCAAGAGCTGAGAAGCCTGACCATAAATCAAATGCTCAAGGACAAATATTAAAGGAGAACACCATCAGGCCGAGTGGACCCAATATGTCCCCTTAGGCTCCACAGAAAATGTTAAAGGTAACACCCATCACACTCATGCATCAGCGTCTACTGCCCCCTGCCCTATGGCCTC
>JARFYF010000036.1:31655996-31668031 GCA_030265395.1 Rhina ancylostomus
AATGGCATCTTTCCTGTAGAAGTGTGATCAAAACTGAACACAATATTCCAAATGCAGCCTCACTAACGTCTTGTACAACTGCAACATAACATCCCAACTTCTACACTCAGTACCCTGATTGATGAAGGCCAGCCTGCCAAAAGCCTTCTTCACCACCCTGTCTAGCTGTGACACCACTTTTAGGAAACCATGTACTTGTACTATAGGTCTCTGTGTTCTACAGCACTCCCCAGGGCCCTACTGTTCACTGTGACAGTCCTACCCTCATATGTCTTCCCAAAGTGCAACTCCTTGCATTTATCCGAGTTAAACTCCATTCCTCGGCCAGCTGATCAAGATCCCTCTGTAATTCCTGCTAACCTTCTTCATTGTCTTGGTCAGTTGTGCTAAATCCAGTTTACAGCAGCATCGCTACTCTCTCTTCACTATCACTTGTTTTCCAGTGGAGATGAACTTCTTTTGAAGCTGAATACAATGAACAGCCGAGACTATAGGGCACATCTAGTGTTACTGACCAGAGATGAATTTAGAAGAAATAACTATATTGTCCATTCCTCCACCATCACTCTACCATCTTAAAGCAAGGATGAATTATCCTGTGTAATGCAAAGGAAATAGAGAACAAGGAAGCAAAGTGAATCTGCTGGATATAGCACAGCAGATTCTTGAGTCACAAGGCAGAGATTTCAGATGGTCATTATGTGTAATGGCATTGTAAATGTGTTCATGAAAGATTTCCTCTTTTGAGCTGGAAATAGTGAATCGAGTTAACCTTCACAAACACATTTACAGTATTGAAGTGCAAAGCAATCAAAGGAATTCTTACCTCCTGCTGTGCTACACAGTGATGCGCTTCAGAATTCAATCATAAGTTGCAAGCAATGGAAGAGATAGTTTATACTTAAGAACTGGATGGATTCATCTGTGTTTTAACAGTGTTTGTAAATCTTGGATCTCAAAGCAAGATTTCTCAGCCATTTTCATTCAGGGATGAATGCACAACCAGGCAGGAAAAAATAGAAAAGGGAAGTAACATGAAATAAAACTGGTTTAACTGAGGAATAATTAGAACAAGGAACTCACTAACACATTCAGGCAAATAGCATGTTGCTTTTTCAGAAGAAACTAAATCCCATGTGGTTCACTTCTGTCCAACAGGGAATGAAATCTGCTTCTTGCTCATATATCCTATATGTGACTCCAGACTCTCAGAACTGGGGTTGACTCTTAGCTGCCCTCTGAAAGGGTCCAGCAAGCCACTTAGCTCAAGGACAATTAGGAATGGCTGATAAATGGTGGTTTTGCTGGCAAAGCACATATCCCATTAATAAATTTAAAAAGAAAAGATAAATAGACCAGAAAAAAATGGAAGCAGAGGCATATGTGGTTTGCTGGAAGAGGGGAAAGAGTGGCAGTGTGTAGAACAGAAGATAATGTTAATGTTCAGACCAACAATAGCTAACATTTTTTTTCTCCTAAACGTTGAATGCTTATAAAACCATATATCATAGTACAAGGTCCTGTATTAAATCTGTCATTCTTCTCGATGCTAAATTGTCTGTGGCACTTTCCATGGTAAACCAGCAAACATATTTCCTTTTACATATTCAAGGTCATGACGAAAATGGAGGAGGTATTTCAGAAGGCCTCTCCAGAGAGCCAGCTTGTTGGCAGACCCACTGGATGTGTTGCCTCAAATGACATGACAAAATTATTCAGGTGGCTCATGCATTGCTCTCAACTGGAGAACAGCAGCACACTGCTTTATCACACATGAATGCCAGCTATTGTTTTAGTATTAAGTGGAGGGCTAAAATTAGCTTAATGAGCCATTTAAAGTTCAAGGCTTCAGGCGAAATGTTGTGGGCGTAAAGTCAAAGTGATGTGACTACCTCGGGAAGAGGGTCTCCCATCACCCAAAGAAGTCTTGATGTGTGTTATCACTGGGAATAAAACTGAAGGTGAAAAAAAGGCTAAGGAAAAGTGTGGAAGAGACAGAGAGTGAAAGAGAGGGAGAAAAACAGAAGAGAAAGAGGGAGGCAGAGGCGAAAGAGAGAGAAAGGAAGGGAGCAGAAGGGAGGATCAGGATGAGTAGTGAGGGACGACAACATTCATTGATTTCTCTACTGTAGTAGCTTCAAACTTTTTGTATTGATTTGTTGGAAGATGTACTTTGCCAGACGGATTTCAATTTCGGTGAGATCATCTATAAAGAAGACTATAAATAGGAAAGTGCTGCTATGTCATTGTAACTCTGGCAAATTTGTCAGTGTTATAATGAAAGCAAAAATACAGAGGAGTCAATAAATACCTTTTTGATTGTTTACACATTGTTGATGTGCGTAAGAATAATGGTGAGAGTTTGGAAAGAAATTGCAGCATCATAAGTGCATGGGCAAAATGTGAAATATTTCTTTGTTTCAGAGTGGACCGGAATGGGAATTAATTAACACAGTATACAATTAGTTCATTATCTGAATATAACCGGAGTTAATCCTTCTCTGAGGTTCAGTGAAAAGAACTGCATCCAATAAGTATATTGGAATATGGAACACTAATTCTTTAACTGAAAGTAGTAAGAACAAAATGTTTAAGAATTGGAGAGAGAATAAGTATTGAACCTTCTCAACCTTTCTCGGCATTCAATGAAGTTATGGATGATTTTCAGCTTCGTCCAGTTTCTAATCCAATCCCTGTGTCTCTTAATTGCTTTAGAATCCTAAACTCAGTGGTTCACAGCTGTGAATGTATACAGTGATTAAGCACCTGTAGTACTCTGTTAGAAAATTCTAAACATGTACAACCCTTATGAGTAATGAATTTTTTTTCCTTATCTCAGTATTAAATAACTGACTTTGTTATCTTGAGTGTACAATTCTAGATTCTTTGAGAGGTCATTTCCTCTGGCTAATAACTACCCTGCCAAGCTATATAAACACCTTAGGTTCAGTGCTATCACACATCATTCTTATGAACTCCATTGCAGATAAAATGATCCTACTCCATTTTGTCTGATAGGACAACATCTCATCCCAGAAATCAGCCTGGTGAATCTTCATTGGATTGCCTCAATCATTCCTTGGGTACCAAAACCGCATGCAGTACCCAGATGCTGCCTCATGTACAATGTGTACAATTGCATTGCTACTGAACTCGCCCCTTTGCTCTTTCCCTTCCCAATTATTTACTGTAGATGCATGTTAATTTTGTTTTGCATGTAGGACCCATGTATGTTTCTCACCACTTCAAAAAATGCTTTTTTGTTTTTATGTGCTTAAACTATCTGTATCCCTTTGTACATTCTTTGCATCTTGTTTCTATCAAGCTTTGAAAGCAAACTTTTACTCTGTCTCTTAGTCTAAGTAATGGATGTTAAACAGCAGAAGCTCCTGACATCCCACTGGTAACAGCTTATTGACCTGAAATTGACCCGTTATCCCAACTGTTCTTTCTGGTAACTAATCCTCTGTCCATGCAAGTATTTCTCCGCAACCTCATGAGCCCTTGTAATGATGGAGAGCAATACGAATGGTTGGACTGAAGATCTTGCCAAGCAGAAACAAATGCAGAGACTGCATAGTAGTCACTGGTAATGACGTAGAGCTTTTTATACTGTGTATAATGCACTTACAGATGTCATCGTTATGTTCATCCTGTAACTGCAATAGAACAGTGCAATAATCATGCAATATTCCTGATGGTAACCTGTAATATGTAGAATATTGGATTGTTTGGTGCTTGATAGCCATGATCAGAAACGTGTGAAGTTTTCTGATGCTTGTGTTAAGTATTAAATATAAAATGGGAATTTCCAGGCTGCAAAATGTGTAACATACAAAAGTTTTGAGTGTAGTTTGGAAAATTTAACCGTATGCTGTTATGATTGTAACATATGCTGTTTTGATTGTTGGTTGCTAATAAAAGGCTTAAGAACACAACTGTGACAAGAGCATCGCAACCTGTTGTTTAATAAAGTTGTCGGCTAGTAGGGAAGTGCATGTATACAAAAACATGCAACAGTTGGTCAGTGATGTTGTTTTGACATTGAAACTTTTTAATGTTGTGGGTCAGTTTGAAAGTGAATCATACACTGTGGCTCTTAATTTGTAGTCAATGGCTCAATGCATTTATAAGTCTTTACAGGTTCAGCTTCATCTAAGATTTTTTTTCTTGCAAGTTATGACATTCTTGTTCCAGTTAAGCTTAGTATTTATTCTCCAGATTTATAATGCCAAAATAGTATTACAATGTGCACCTTTGAAGCATTGCATGGAAGAATGTTCAAGAGATAATTGTCTTATTACAGCAAACAGATAATAGATTTTATTGCTTTTTGGTGCATTAATAAATTAATCATTGGCTACAGAATCAGTTCTAAATTGCAACTTATTAGGCTTAGTCACAATGTTTCCTATTGGCTCTTTGACTTGGAATTAATGTCCTCCAATGTATCCCTGGGTAATGCTAGTTTAATTTTTTTTAAAAAGTGACCAAGATGCATATTTAATGACCCAGGGATGACTGAAGAATTCCTTCCTATTCACATTTACCTTTTGATTTTCATTTTAAGCTGTTACTTCCTAAATCACTAGAAAAAGTGTTCAAGATATGGACAGATTTTTGAAACCAGTGAAATGGTCAACCAAAATCACAACAGGCAAACCCCACTCACTTGTGGTATACATGACATGTCCAAGTTTACTTTTTGTGAGCCCATCATTGGGAGCTGACTGACAGACTGTCCCAACCGAAAATACCAATGCCCTGGCTTCTGATTGAGCCTTATGCTACCAAATGTCACTACATGGATGGGCCAGAGGAAATTTTGTCCATAACATTAAAAGCATTCAAACAATAAAAATCAAAGAAACAAGTAGAAGATCCTAATTATTTAAAGCATTTAAATGATCTTGAATAATTTAATTTTTTAAAGTTTTCTTAAGTAAATCCTTTGTCCCTCACCTCCATTCCCTTCCATTCAATGGGCTCACTGTTCCTGTGGCAGGTCTAACCTGGGGCTGGTCCAACAAATGGATTACCCACCAAAGCTGCCGGAGCATAAAGTTTTGTGTTCTACTGGAATCTGATGTTGGAAGTGCAACTAGGAAGTTCAGGACTTTGGCTTTCATGCAGGATTTCCAAATTGATGGAAGCAAATGCTGGCTGCTCAACATTGAAGTTCTGAAGTTTCCTAGCAATTCCAAGGACAATTCTTTTCATAAGCAAGAACAGGAAATAAAAATGTGCATTGAATAGACAAGCTTTTAAATGAAATGTAGCTGCAGAAGGCTGTGAACAGATGTATATCATTTAACCATTGCCAAGATAAATGGATAAGGCCATGAAGAAACATGGCTTAGTTACAATTTTCCTAATTTCAGTCGAAGGCAGTTGTGTAAATTTGCAAGTGTACCTCAATGCACCTTTTAAATGGTTTGAATTTTTCCAAGACCAATAAGAAGCTTTTTAAGAATGGGAAATAGATTCAGAACTTTAGTCAGTGTTTAATGCTGCATGTAAACATCACTCAGCTGACCAGTACTCTGCCATTAGAATGCAATGGCAGAGTGCTGGTTAGTGAAGTAATGTTTCATGCAGCAGCCTGTGAGCTGTCCACATGGTAGCCAGCAGCAAAGTACCATCTAGCCAAGATCCACTGGCATTTGCACTGGGGAAATGATTTTCTAGTCCTATACTATTAAATCTGACAGAAGCCAAGACCCCATTGATTCCTGTGTGGAATTTAGTGTTTTAATTTTGGGGAAGATAGTAAAGGTGAATTCAGTTTTTAATTTTTGTTCCTCTTTTTAATTGTGTTCAGTGTTTTTTAAGCTTTAATGTTTAAATTACCTTTTAATGATGTTTAAATGGCTCTAAATGTCAGAGGCATTTTACAAACTATTAAATGATCCTGCCAAACTGACAACATTAGGGACAAGGCATTGCTTGTTGTCAAAGCTCTGAGGCATTTTTTTGGAGCTGCATTTTCTTTGTGCTTTTTGAGGCCCAGTCTCCAACTCGGGCTATGACAGGACCTGGGATACTTTGGGCTAACAAAGATGGTCCTCTGCATGTGGACCAAGCAACCACAAGCATGGAGAAGCCATGGGTAATGATTCCAGGTATCCTTCCCAGTGAGAATTGGCAGAGTATGTTCATTTTAGTTCGCTCACGTTTGCATCTGTCGATGATAAGCAGCTTCGTCCTCAACATTCTGAATTTGCATCCTCTGTCTCTTCAGTTAGAAAGTTTGGCTGATACTTTTAGAAAGTGGAGAGTTGGAATTCCAGGCTGGTAATATAATTAAAAGTATAAAATGTCTTGGAATATTGTCAATAATTTTAACTGGTTTATTAACATACTTCTGCTGTAATTTATTTAAACTTTTTGTTCTACCAATGAGCAAAATATAATTGAATTGACAGATGCTAATTGGAAATTTGTTTGTCTCAAAAGCAAAATAAAAGACCTACTTCTATTAATCACAATGCATTTTTGAGATTTGATATGGCCTAGGAAAGTAAGATTGTTGGGAAGGCAGCTTGCTGTATGGGACAGGATGTGTGTTGCAGATTTTGAGAGGTGGAGGTTATGCCACATGCTGGTTGGAAGTCCAGCAAGAAGTACTTTGGCTAGTCAAATATGGCAATTGCTAAAGCTTGTCTCAAGATTAAAGCAATCTCAAGCAAGTTTCTTACAATTTTTACTCCTTTTAGTGTCTTTTTGTACTATTAATTGCAGGAGTTTGGAGGTGGAAAACTTGTAATTTATGGATCCTGATCCTTTGGTGCAGTAATGATTGTGCCATTTTGATACAAATTATTCTATGGCTGACTTTTCAAGGGTGAAACTTTTGAAGGTGTTACGTGTACATAGTGAAGTTTCTATTTCTGAAAATGGGTTGTCTCCAGTCATACCGGAAACAACTGACTCAGACCAGTTTCACAGTTACAGCAAGAATGCACCGTATAAGCCAGTTTTATTTTGGTTCTATTATGAGTGTGTTTGTGGCATTCACAGACTACCTTTTATAGTCTGTTCTTTGTGAATTTAAAAAAATTGGGCATGGTTTTAAAAAAAATAACTTTGATCTGTTTGTCTGCTTCCATGACAGTGGAGAGAGAGGCATTAAATACAATGTTTATTTTATTGTCTTGTAATGATTTAAGTAGAAAATGTTTTCTACAGCATTGCTGCCATTAATTTAGTAAATAGTGGAAGAATTTATGCGCTAAAATTGGTGTAAAGAGGGAATTCACATGTTTGGATGCATTTTAAAATTTCAGATATTTTGAATATAAATGAAGTACTGATTAAGCATCATTGAATAAAAGGTCAGTTTTCTGAGTGGTGGTTAAAAATTTGAATAATTATTTAGATAGTGAAAATGGATCCTCGAAGAACTGAGAGACATCTAATTACTTTTGCATATTTGGAAAGCTTTAAATTAAATTTTATTTACAGCCATCAGGCCCTTTTGGCCCAACGAGTCCACGCTGCCCAATTTAAACCCATATTAACCTACCCGTATGTCTTTGGAATGTGGGAGGAAACCGGAGCACCCGGAGGAAACCCACGCAGACACAGAACATACAAGCTCCTTACAGACAGCAACAGGAATTGAACCCCGATCGCTGGCGCTGTAATAGCGTCATGCTAACTGTTATGCTACTGTGCCACCCCCTAAAGACCTTCAGATTTATTACTGAATAATAAATTATTTGAGAGGAAGCAGACCCTGCTAAATGGCTGCTGTAAGATTTTTTGTACTGTCATTGTATTGAGATATCCTTGTATTTCAAACAGCAAGGTTTCTCAGCTATTTATTTAATTATATTCTTATAAAATAAATGCCTAATATGTTTATGTAATAAGTTCCTTGTAATAAGGTAGTACTTGTATATCCCATGCTGACTGTCACAGCTGCTCTCCAAGTAAGACTTTTAATTGACATTTAGTATTTTTCATGATGTCACTCAAAATGAAATAACTATGAAATGGCATTTCATAGAAAATTAATTGATCTACAGTGATATGTGGGTTATATCAGGAATATTAAACTGTCACACCAATCATTTTTCAATGTCATTTGCATACGGTGGTCACTTGTATTTTACAGTTATAGTTTAAAGTTAATTTGCAACGAATTACACACTTCACATCTTGATGTACCATTGAGTTTCACTTCAGGTTGCCATCTGAACTGCTCTTTTTTAAAAAATAAACACATCCAACTATCTATTTTGTTGCACATGTGAAGGAGGGAAAACATTTATAGGTCCTCTTTAGAAGAAATCTGCACTCTTTTTAAAGGAAAATCAAAATTTGCATGATTTTTAATGCTTCCAAATAACTCAAAAGGCCACATTACTGGCATTGCCCAGGAAGGTCAATGCTGGCACAAACAATGCCACGATACAGGCATTTTGTGCCAGCATTGACCTTCCCAGGCAATTGTTAACACAACATTTGGGGTGGTAATTCCTTCATGGAAGAAGAAATCATCAACTGCCTAGGTTAAGCAGTACCTCTCGATATCAACAAAATGCAGATTAGCAAGTGACCAAAGCTTCCCCCATCAACCTTTATATGTTAATAAAAAGATGAGTTATTACACTTTATCAAATGTTGCTTTTTGTTCCTCTTCAGTGAGATTTGAAGATCCTTGCTGGGATACTTAATGTGCTCAGATCTCACTGTAAGCTACAAGCACAAACTTTGGATTGTTTTATAAAAGTCACTTAAAGGTTATTCAGTCATTTAATCAGATTCTCATCTTTCATTTTGTGGTTGAACTCTTCTGACTGTCTCAGGTGTAAATGTCCAGTAGGGATGTCAGAAATCAGGTTGGTATATACTTAAGAGTACAGTGCTATGTAACTACTTGATTTTTTAATTGACCAAGTGGGAAGTCTTGTTGCTGCCCTTAAGTTGTGCAACTTTATTGGTGTTGTTATTTAATAAACTTTTTTTTATTTTCCAGAAGTAGAACTTCTTCAGGATCTCCCCATCCAAAAAACACAAAGAAAGTCCATTTTATAAAAAATATGCGCCAATATGACACAAGAAATAGCAGGTAATTGGTAGTAGGTACAAAAATTGTGCAGAATATCAAAAGTAATTTGCAAATAGTGAAAAGCAATAAAACTAGTTTATTGATTAAGCAGGAGTCATTATTGTGATAATGAGCAGTTATCCAAAGTGGCAGAATGTGAATAACAGTAATCAAAATCAGTAGTGACGGAAATAAAATGCAAACAGAAAAATGCTCGGGAGAAAACTCAGTAAGACAGCATCTGCAGAAAAAGAAACTTAACATTTTGGGTCTACAACCCTTCATCAGAACTGAGAAAGAAAGATGCAAGTAGGTTTTCCGTAGGAGGGAAGGTGGGGGAGGGATGTTCAGAACAAAGGGAATGTCTGTGATAGGATGTTAATGGTAAGGTGGTGGGACTAGCCTGTAAATAATGGCGTTCCTGAAAGATCTCAGTTGAGGACACAATTTTTCATTATATTTATAAATGACTTGGATGTGCAGATAGAAAGCCAACTATCAAAGTATGCAACTGTCACAAAGGTAGTGTAAGCAGTATAGATGGATGTGTTAAATTGCAGAGGCACCGTAACAGATTAAGTGAATGGGTAAAATAAATTTAACTATCAGGAAAATGACTGAAATGGGATGGAGCACTTTGCTTTTAATTCTAAAATTTATAGAGGTTAGAAATGGTGTATGGGGGAATAAAAAGGAGGTGGAGACTGTAGGGTTCATAGTCATCATTGAAGTATTATAAACTAATAAAGAAAATATCTTATTAGAATTTTGGAATATGGCTTTTGTTTTGAGGAATGGTTGATGTACAAGGGAGTAGAAATTAAACCAGGTATGCCAAGTCCTGGTTTAACACTACCTACAATATGGTGAGCTTATCTGGCATTGCATATGAAGTAGAATAAATTAGCTTTGGAGGATAAATTTAACTGGAATGATACATCCCATAAATGTAAGTACTGATGGATAATCTGGCATTTGTTTTCCAGGGCTAATTGCCCTTAAGATTGTGGTGGATTGCTAACTTGAATCACTCCTATCCCATTCCTTGAAGATATTTCTAAATTGCTGTTAAGTTGAATTCAGATGCAGCTACAATGAAAGAGCACTCAGATATTTTCGTCAGGGTGGTTTGCAATTTGAGGTAGAACCTGAAAGTATTAGTTACCTGTGCACCTACTGCACTTATTCTTTGTACAGAGGTACTGTAAAAGGAATGTTGACAAGTAGTTACAGTCCACTTTGTAGATGGTGCACATTGCAGCTAAGATAGACAGTGTATGTCTAGGGCAGTGAACAGGGTGCTTGTCAAGCAGGCTGCTATGTCCTGGAGAGTATTGAGTTACCTGAGTGTTATCAAAGTTGCACTTCTCTAGACAGGTGAAGAGTAGTCCGTCACATTCCTGACTTGCCTTGGATTGAGGATGGTTGAAAAGCTTTGGAGAGATGGTCTTCTTGTGATTTCAAGTCTCTGACACAGCCTTGTATCCACAGTTGCTGATCCAGTTGTGTTTCTGATCAATGGAGAAACCTATCAGGATGAGAATATTATTGAGCATTAAGGGCAGATGGTTAGACTTTGACTTGTTGATGGTCATTGCGTGGCATGTGTGTGGCAAGAATGTGACCTGCCATTTATCAACCTGTGCATAAATGTAGTTTAAAGGTTTGCTGTGACCAATCACATTCTACATTAATTTCTGAGTTAGAAATGAAATTCAGTATTGTGCAAGTATAAACAAAATTCCCCCACCTTTGACCAAATAATAGAAGGTTGGCCATTGATGAAGCAGTGAAAATGTTTAGGCCAAAGATTGCCCTGGGGAACTCCAGCAATAAAATCTTGGAGCTCAGATAGCTGACCTCCAAACAACAATCTTCCTGTGTGATGCAGGGATTCCAGCCAGTGGAGGATTTCTCCCTTTGTTTCCATGGAGCTCAATTTTGTGGGGCTTCTTGATGCCTCACTTGGTCCAATACTTCCTTGATGTCGAGGGCAATCCATGTTGCCTCTCTATTCGGCTCAGATCCATGTTTGGATCCAGACTTAATAAGACCTGGAGTTCAGCAGACATGAGCACAATCCAAATCGAACATCGATGAGCAGTTTATTGTTAAGTGATGCCAGATACCACTGTCAATGTCATCTTCCATCACTCAGTTGATTATCTAATGAGGGGTTTATCAGCAGGATGAGATGTTTTGCTTTTTGTATATAGGCTCTATCTGAGCAGTTTTACACATGGTTGGGTGGATGCCCACTTTGTAATTGAACAGGAACAATTTGGCTAAAGCAGTGACTAGTTCTTGAGTCTAAGTTGCCTTCAGAACAGATGTGATGTGGTCTGGTCTGAAATTTTTGTTAACCATAAGATATTAAGGGATACGCAACAAAGCCAGGTGTATAGAAGCATGTCATATTCTGTCAAGATCTCAATGAATTACAAAATACCATTGAGGGCTCAATGGATACAACTGTTCCTGTGTAATATTGACTATCTTGGTTTCACATCAGCATTAACTGAGAGAGTAGAGACATTGATCTGGAAATTCTCTTATACCACATAATTCATAGACCATAGAACATTACAGCACAGTACAGGGCCTTCAGCCTATGATGTTGTGCCAACCTTTTAGCCTACTGAGATCAATCTAACCATTCCCTCCCACATGTGCCTCCATTTTTCAATCATCCATGTACCTTCTAAGAATCTCTTAAATGTCTCTAATGTATGTGTCTGTAGTAGCACCCCTGACAGTGCGTTCCATGCACCCACCACAATCTCTGTGTAAAAATCTTATCTCTGATATCCCCCCTGTACTCTCCTCCAATCACCTTAAAATTATGTCCCCTCATATTAGCCATTTCCACCCTGGGAAAAGTCTCTGGCTGTCTGCTCAATCATGTCTCTTATCATCCGGTACACCTCTATCAGGTCACCCCTCATCCTTCTTTGCTCCAAGAGAAAGGCCCTAGCTCACT
>JARFYF010000036.1:31688166-31701897 GCA_030265395.1 Rhina ancylostomus
GTTGGCTTAACCTTGCGGTAGGAAGGTTTCAACAGTGCGCCACTTGGCTAGGGAAACCCACTGGGAGCCAGCCTGGCGTGGGATAAGAACTGGGAAACTTCAAACCCAAGGGAAGTGCTTCCTGTTGAGCCCAGTGGCTCGTTAACAATCTTTGTCCATTGAAACTTGCAATTAGGGATCATTACACAGTACATCATGGAATCATCAGCTGCTTTCCACATACTTCTGGTTTTTGTCGGTGTGTCTACTGAAATTTCAACATGACTGGCGGTGGCAAGTATGTGGAAAATAGCTGATGATTTCACCCTTAGCCTGAGTCTACATCAGGTCTGGCTCACCTGAAAGCACTTGCCTGAGTTTGAAAGTTTATGTCCCACCTCAAAGATAACAAAACTCATCCATCGGTGGATGCTGGAGACTGATGAGTGTTTGCATGCTGATATCAAATGTTTTAACGTCACATGCCTGAAAATATGCAGTTCTGGCAACCATAACAAACATGAATACTAGTGAAAAGCCTTAAATCTCAAAGCCAAGACAATAATAAAGAAAACACCTTTTTTAAAAAAAAAGCCTCTGTTTTGTGCTGCAGATTTTAACTGCATTGTGCTTGAACCCCAGTGATACATGATTTAAATCAATGATTTGGCTAAGGGACAAAATGTCACATATCTAAAGTCACTCTGACACATAACTAGTTGAGATTGTGAGAAGGAAGGAGATGCAATGTGGCTTCAAGGGGTTATAGGCATGCTGAGTGAGTGGACAAGAACACTTCTAATGTAATGTAGTAAGCAAAAGAAAAGGTGTATTTTTTAAACATTGAGACATGGGATAATGCGAATGTTCAAAGAGATACAAATATCCTTGTCAGCAAGTCACTAAAAGCCAACTTATAGGTGCGGCAGGCAAATGGCATATTGGTTTTTATTACAATAGGGTTTGAGTCCAGGAGTGATGGTGTCTTATTGTGATTAAGTAGGGCCTTGGTGTAAATGCATCTGGAGTATTGTGTGCAGATTTAGTCTCTACCTAAAAATACAGGTATACTTCCACAGCAGGAGTGCAGTGAAGATTTAATAGACTAGTTCCAGGCGTGGTGAGACTGTCAAATGAGGAGAGGTTGGATCATTTCGGCCCATGTTCAATATTCAGAAGGAATTTTATTGAAGGATACAAAATTCTGATGGGTATGACAGGCTGTATGCTGGGAAGATGTTTCTCCTTGCTCTGTGTCTGGAACCAAGGATCACAGTCTTAGAGTGTAAGGGAAGACATATAGGACTGCGAAGAGGAGAAATCTCTGAGTGTTGAACCTGTGAAATACATCTCCACAGAAGGCCAAGGGGGCCAAGTCATTGAATAACTTGAAAAGAGAGAGATTTCTAGGTACAAAGTATTAAGGGGTTCGGGGAGAGAGCTGGAGTATGGTATTGAGATTGAAGATTGACCTTGATTGCATTGAATGGTGGAGCAGTCTCAACAGATCAAAAGGCTTTCTCATTTTCTACATTCCTGGCTCTCATTTCTTATGTTGAGATTTGCAAGATATAAGATAAGCCTCCCAAATGCTACATGGCAGTAGTAAATCTATACACATGAAGACAAAAGAGCCCTGCAATTTACTTTCCCACAGGGAGGTAAATGTAAAGTTTGAAGCTGAGTCCCTCTCCCCAAACAATGCAATGAAGAATATCACTGTCTGTCTCTTTACCTGTTGTACGTTTTCAGGTTTTTTTACATTGTTCATTTACCAGTATGTTATTTCTGTGGCTACATATAAGAAACACTTCCTCTGCAATTTGGTTTGGTTCTGTGTCCTCTATTTGATTATATTGTCTTTGGTTAGTTTTGCCCTTTCTCATGCTGTCCTTTACTTCTCTCTAATTATACAATATCTTCCTCAAGCTCCAAATATTGAGATAGAAGGCTGGTCTTCAATTCTTTGGGCAGCTCCCATGTCTGAAATAGCATTACAGGAGGAAAGTAAAGTCAACATGTGGATTGAATTGAATGGCAGGACAAGTTTCGGGGCTGAATGGTTTACTGTTGTGATCACATCCATGTTCCTTTGCAACATTGTACAAAAATAGTGTAGGATAAACCCAAATCTACCCCCAATCAAAAATTGGGAAACTCAAAAGTGATGTCTTTATCCTCAGCTACAAACGTTGTTCCATCTTCCTTTCTGCTTGCTGAACCAAAGTATTTATGCCTTGTCCTACTTGGTACTATGAATGTAAGAAGCAAGAGCAGGTCAGTTGTCCCCTTGAGTTTGCTCCACCATTCAACGTGATTGTGGCTGATTCCAAAGTTGGCCTCAACATATAAAGGCAGTACAGTGGTGCAGCTAGTAGATTTGCTTCCTCAGCTTCATTGACCCTGGTTCAGTTCTGACCTCTATTGCTGTCTACATAGAGTTTGCATATTCTCCCTATGATCATGTTAGTTTCCTCCTAGTGCTCTGATTTCCTCCCACATTCCAAAGACATGTGGGTTGAGAGGTTAATTTGTCACCATAATTGCTCCTACTTTGTAGGTGAGTGGTACAAACTATGGTGAGTTGAAGGAAATATGGGGAAAATAAAATGGGATTCATGTAAATGAGTGCTTGATGATCAACATGGACTCAGTAGGCTGAAGGGCTTGTTTCCATGCTCTGCACTCTCTTGTACTCATCCCATGACTCCCTTGTAATTCAAAAGTTTGTCAATCTTGCAGACGTCAGACTCCACTTCCAGAGTTCTCTAGTGTAGACAATTCCAAAGATTTATGACAATCAGAGAAGAAATTCCTCCTCATCCCTGTCTTAAATGAGTGACCTCTTATTCTGAAACTGTATCTCCTACTTCTTGATATCCCCTCCAGAGGAAACATTCTCTCAGCAACAACCCTATCAGTCTTCCTCAGAGTTTATTTGTTTCAATAAACTCACTTTCCATTCTTCAAAACTGCACTGAGGATAGAATAAACTTCAACAACCCAATATTTTCGACCTCTACTTCTGTAAGATTGTAGCACTCTGCTGAAGAGATCTTCCTTGTTTTTCTTACCCTCAAAAATATCCATTCCAATTCCCTTTTGGCAGTCTCTTATCACGCACCTACCATGATGTAGAGCCAGACTAATTGGTGTCTGTATCACAGCTGTCACCAAGTACAGCTAATCCATAACCTTAATGTTTAATAGCCTAGATTACCAGAGCTTGGGTTTTAACATTTCATAATCAGGTTTGAATAGTTTTTGCCATTTCCCTTACCTCAATAACCAATGAATGTCAGACCTTTCTGGCCTCTTTTGCTCCACTAATATTGCCTTGCCATCTTTTTTCTTAAAACTTATCTTTTTTGGTCATCTGCCCTATTATCGCTTGCTTTTGGATTGAAACCAGATTTTCTCTGATGGTAATACTGTTAATCACCATGAAATATTCTATGTTAAAAGTGCCACATGAATAGAAGTCATTAAAGCAGGAAAAGTATTGGTATAAATCAACCTGTATTTATGCACCTATATTTCAGCCCATGCTGAAGCATGTGAACACCACCACCTCCAAGTCACATCCACTCCTGTGTTGTAAATATATTTCTTCAATGTTGCATCTAAATGCTGGAACTCCCTATCCAACAACACCGTTCACCACCCCCATCTCAAGTGCAAGAATGGGCAGTAAACAGTGGTCTGCCAGTGGCATCCACATCTGTGCATTTTTATTATGCTTTTTCTATTTCATTTATGCATAAATGTCTGTTCAGTTTTTTTAATGAGACGTCTTATATAAAACTCAAATATAAGTTATTCTGTCATGTATAATTCTGGACAAATGTTTGGCAAATAATGCTTAAAATGAAGGGAGTGTTATACTGCCTCAGGAATTTATACAAGACGGCTTAGCATTTAACTGAAATGTAACAGACCATTTGAAACAACTGTTATTAACATATTCTTATTTCTATAGATCTCTGTCACAATTGAATAAAAGCCCACCGGCTGAACTAAATCCAGCATGCAGAACGACGCAGGAGAATTTGTTGATCTTTATGTTCCACGCAAATGGTGGGTATGAAACGTGCACATAGTGACCTATGCATTACACATATCTATGTTAACTAATTTGCTAACTTTTGTCTTTTAGCTCTGCTAGCAACAGAATTATTGGTGCCAAGGACCATGCCTCCATTCAAATCAACCTTGCTGATGTGAGTTATACCTTAAGTAGATTAGAATGTAAATCTTGAGCATTTCTAATGTTAGAGGTTGTATGATGGGTGGTATTGGAAATATTCATGTCCTAATGGTCAGGTCACGAGGGAAATATATTTAAAATTCAGGATGATTTTGAGACTAAATGAAGAGAAATAGTGGGCAGGTTTAAGAAAATCAGCAGAAGCAACCAATAGAAACGTTCTTACACAGTTGCTATGATCTAAAGTGCCCAATCTGGAAGGTGTGATGGCGGCAGAATATATATTACCATTCAGGAGTATTGCATTAATACCCAAAGGGGCGTATTCACTGGGCAACCGAGAATGAGTGGGAGTGGGTCTAATTTGGTGTGTTTAGGGATTCTTGGTCAAAATGAATGATTTCGATTAATTAGAAACTTTCTGGTGCCCAAAGTGGCAGACACCAGCAGACACTGATTTAAGGTCGCTGGCAAAAAGCATCAGCCAAAACACTTAAAAAAAACAGAAAATACTGGAAATATTTAACAGTCACACAGCATATATGGAGAGAGAAGCAGAGCTAATATTTCAAGCAAGTGACTTTTTGTAAGAATTGAGGAAGTTTTAAGTTGCAGAGATGGGGATGGTCACACAGAAGGAGGGGAGAGAAGGGAGCAAAAGAAAAGGTCTGTCATCGAGTTGACAGTGGGGGAAATTGAAAGACACACATGATGGTGGGCAGTGCTGGCTGAAAGGGTGGTAAAGGTATGTCTGAGAAAGTTAAAATATCAGGAAATAAATATTCTGAAATGAAATAAAATGTTCTCTTTACACCTTCCCCTTTATCTGCAACTTAAAACTTGATTGATTTAAAAGTTATCAAACTAAAGTGTTAACTCTTTCTCTCTCCAACCTGACTTGAGGATTTCCAAAATTTTCTGTTTCTAGTTCAGTTATCTTGCATCTTTTGGAATTTGCTTTTGGAGTTCATTAAGAGACATTTTTAAAATATAATGGCTTGTTGTAATTTGGAATGCACTGCCTAAAGGGATGATGAAAGCAGATTCAGTCATTATGCCCAAAGAGAATTAGGTAACTACTGTACTTGAATGAAACTATTTATCAAGCTACAGGGAAGAGCAGAGAATTGGGACTATATCAGATCCAGCTGGGGCAGTGGTCCCAAGTGGTCATTTTCCATGTTGTATGTTATATGTATAAATACAGGTTCCATGTTCCATATTATAATGTTTTTTATCTGTGACTAAACAATGCAAGTGCACAGGAGGTTCTTTTTATTTATACTTCCTTTTAGATATATACAAGAGAGAATTCTTAAAATCCATTTTTAACAAGAATGTTAGTTGTCTTTATTTGCCTGGACGATGCTCACTCTGCAAGTTCATATTTAGGCATGAGGTGCAGCAAAACAATTCATGGTTTTCAAAACCTATCAAATTATTTTCTAAGTATCCTTCTAAGTTCTGCTGTCATTCTCGTTGCTATATCTGGGTCTTGTGTCATCTATATACTATAGACATAAGCCCTAGTACCAAAATCCGAGTTGTTAAAAAGAATAATTGTCCTAACAGTTACCACTGCTCCAACTAGTCAGGAAAAACATCCATTCGCCACTTCTCTGTTTTGAGTCCATTAGCTGATTTTGTATCCATACTGTCATTGCTGATCCTACCCCCTAGGTATCAATCTATTTGGTTCTTTGCCTTTTGATTATTCATGTCCACATCAACATCTATATTGCCCTTCTCAGCTCTCACTTTCACTTCATCAAAAATGCCAATTCTGGTGTATTGGCTTGATTGTAGACTTCATTTTCATGTTTCCAAGGTGTCCCTTCGGTACTAGAATCATTTATCTGTTGAAATGTTTTGTCTTAGGTTGATAAAGTAACTGGGAGATTCAATGGACAGCACAGAACCTATGCCATCTGTGGAGCTATTCGTAGAATGGTATGTATATATTGGAAAAAAATAAATGCATTACTTGCAGAGGTTTTTTATCTTATAATTTGTCGGCTACTGGATTGTCAAAGGAGATCAATCATTGAGTTCTGTGAAAATGTACGTTAAAGGTTATATTACAGTTACGATGGACAAACGTGTGTGCCTTAATGTAGCACTTTTAATGAGAACACGCTTGTATTTAACTCACATTGATAGGAATTTTGGGAGTTTCCTGATCTTGGTTATTTACATGGAAGGTATGTGTGGATTTCCTAGAATCCACCTCTTTTCAGATGTTTAAACCTAAAGTTTCACCCCAATTACTTTACACAAGTTAAATGTGTAAAATAAAAGGAAGTGCTTTTGTCTGGGTGGGAGCTTTTATCTTCCATATTGAGTACACTAATACACATGAAGATTTATTCATTACAGGAGGGCTCCAATTTTAGTGTAATTTCTGTAGAAGTGCCTTGGCTTGGCCATTTCTTGGTCAAAGATGAGGGAGAAAGTGCTTTTAGTCATATTGTCTTGAGGCAAAGTGATGGTTCTGGATAGGGAAGAGAAATCAAGAGAATAGTAAATCATTATTTTTCTGTTGCCTCAACTTGGTAACAACNNNTATTTACTCTTCATTGGAGTTCTGGTGGAGAAGTAGAACTTAGCTATAGTCCTCCCTGAGAGAGAATTATGCCATTTTTGTGTGTAATGACTATGGTCAGTAACTGGTCAAGGTGGAAGAATGTGATTGGAACCCATGAAAATAAGCATAACGAGACAGCTGCTTGAGGGTTGGAGGGGAAAAATCTGACTTGGGGTCCTGGTGCATGTAACTTGTGTGCCACCTCATTGTATTGTAAGTATGTATTAAGCTAATTTTATAAAATCACATTTGTGACCAGATCTGCACAGACCACTGTTTCTTTGCATTCATACATTTGTTTTTGGTGACAACAGAATGCTTTCTGACCAGTATGCATTTGAAAACTCATTTCACATTTTCACTTTTTTTTAACAGGGTGAATCAGATGATTGTATCCTGAGGCTAGCAAAGAACGACGGGATTGTGGCCAAGTAAGTTAAATTTTGAACCTTTTGTCTACCATGATTTTTATCTGTATTGGCATAGTTGTATTCTTAAAACTCACATGAGGGGTTGAACTGGGAAGTAGAGTGCCTTTCCATTTTTGAATACAGGAAATTGTGTACCAAAAATCCAAGTCCTTCGTGAAGTTGATTAAAAGCAGATAATACTGCAAATGCTCATCAGATCAGGCAGGAGATTAACATTTCAGTTGTAACTTTCAACATAAGTATGCCAAGTTTTGATGAAAGGTTATTGACTTGGAATGTTAAATCTGTTTCTCTCTCCACAGATGCTATTTTTATTAAAGTATGTCCAAATTAATTTTATGTAGAACCTTTAAAGTTAGCAGATGAAGAAAATCTCAATCCCATCAGTATAGGGCTGATTTGATCTGGAAATAAAACAAAGTGTCTCCACACTGCTACCGATCTCTGCTTTTCCTCCATTTTTACTGGGTTCTAAAATCTTCTTAATCTCCTTATAGGCTCAGAAGCAGTGCATTTGTTAATTTTGTGATTTTTTTCATGTTTAAGGTTTTGTATTATTTGAAATGTGTGTACAGGTGTCAAGTAAGTATAAAAAGCAGTACACACTAGGATGTGAAACAGAAAGTATAGGAAATAACCAACAGTTCCCCTTCAATTGCCTCCCAGTTTCCTCTTTTGTCAGGGTTTACATGAGCCACTGACAGGTCTTTCCAGATGCAAGTAGAAATGTTGGATATTTACAGCATTCACAATTTCATTACCTAATTTAGTTTAATGGTTGTGTTATTTGCGTTATAAATATGGAAATGCTTGTCAACTTCACTTATATTTAATTAAACCCTACAATTTTTAAATTGACATAGTTAATTTTTCTTGCCCTTTTTTTCTAAATGTGCTTCTTAATGTGTGTCCTTTTCCTTTTCAGGGCTGTCTAACAAGCAAAAGACTTGCTTTTGGGAAGGCTGATGTTTGTATAGAAATAAAAATAAACTCAAGCAAAACATAGTGGTCGTGTTTTACAATAGGTGACTGATGAATAAGTCAGTAGAGGTATATAAATTGGTAATTAAAATATCTCACATTGAGCATTACGTACATGGCACATCTTTATAGTTGAACAGGTCCATTCAGCCTGAATTACTTCCACACAATTGTGATCTAATATGCTACTAAGATGTTTATTAGAAAAATCAGTGTTCTCCAAACTTTGTGCTTTCTGTGACCTGTACACTGGTCTGTGGCTGATCTTGCATCCCTTGATTTAGAATTGGAATTGATTTATTATTGTCACAGTAAAGTGAAAAGCTTGTCATACCATTCACAGAGATCAATTCATTGCACAATGCATTGCGATAGTACAAGGTAAGGCAATAAGAGAATGCAGAATAAAGTGTAACAACAACAGAGAAAGTGCAGTGCAGGTTGACAATAAGGTGCAAGATCATAGCGAAGTCAATTGTGAGGTCAAGAGTCCATTTTATTGTACTAGGGAACTGCTCAATAGTCTTATAACAGCGGGATCGCTGTCCTTGATCCTGGTGATATGTGCTTTCAGGCTTTTGTATCTTATGCCTGATGGGAGAGGGGAAAAGAGAATGTCTGGGGTGTGTGGGGCCTTGATTATGCTGTCTGCTTTACTGAGGCGGCGAGAAGTGTAAACAGTGCATGGAGGAGAGGCTGGTTTCCATGATGTGCTGAGCTGTGTCCACAACTCTGCAGTTTCTTACGGTCACAGGCAGAGCAGTTGCCACACCAAGCCATGATGCATCCAGATGGGATCCTTTCTATGGCGCATCGATAAAAATTGGTGAGGGTCGATGGGGCCATGCCAAATTTGGTTAACCCCTCCTGAGGAAGTAGAGGTGCTGTTGAGTTTTCTTGGCCATGGCATCTACATGGTTGGACCAGGACACAGTATTGGTGATGTTCATTCCTAGGAGCTTGAAGTTCTCAACCCTCTCGAGCTCAGCACCATTGATGTAGACAGGAACATGTGCGCTGCTGCCCTTCCTGAAGTCAATGACCAGCTCTTTTGCTGACATTGAGAGAAAGGTTGTTGACATGACACCATGTTACTAAGCTCTCTATCTCCTTCCTGTACTCCGACTCATCATTATTTGAGATAACGGCCTACTAAAGTGGTATCATCTGCAAACTTGTAGATAGAGTTAGAACAGAATATTATAGTACTGAAGGCAGAGCTGTAGTCAATAAACAATAGCCTGACGTTAGTCGTCTTTACTGTCCAGATACTCCAGAGATGAGTAGGGCCAGAGAGATGGCGTCTGCTGCAGAACTGTTTTGGCAGTAGGCGAATTGTGGTTGAAGTTGGCTGGGAGGCTGAAATTAATGCTTGCCATGACCAGCCTCTTGAAGCACTTCATGATGATGGATGTCAGAGCCACTGGGCGGTAGTCATTAAGGCACAAGATTGCTGGTTCATATGGAAGGTGATTCACCTCTTGAGTATCTACAAGGACTATTGGTGCTGGCATACTGAGTGTCCTTTTCCTTATTGCTGCAGCTATGGATGACTGACCTTCACCCAATAGGACCTTTATTTTTTCAACAGACCTTTAGCAAAGGTGTGCATATTTAATAATCATAATTTAGGCAAATTTTACAGCCAAATTTATTTACAAAGCTGAAAATCCCATCTGTTTAATACTGGCATTTCAGTATGATTACCAATATCTTGTTCATTTTGATCTAGAAGTTTTGATTAAATCTAGAGAAGATTTACTGTAATTGCAGATTTAAAAATTGAACAATTAAACGTGTAAAGGAAACACTAAAGTGCTCTTTGCAGCATTTCCAGGCTGTCCTGAGTATTATCAATGCAGAAGATTTACTGTTTTTTTGAGAGACTGAGCTATATGTGGGAGAGACTTGGCCATACTGTCATTATAAGAGTAATTTCAATTTCAAAGGAAACCTTAACAATGAGAAGCCCTTTTAACTTGCATTTCAGATACAGATAATGGGTTTTTGTACTGTACACAAAATGCTACAGAGTTGGCACCAGCTTTCTGTGTTTTGGGAACCCCCGGCAACAGGTTATAAATTAGCTTAAATATCCTGAAACACAATAGATCTAATCTATAGCACTTAGACATTTGTATGAAGTTTATTTCCTCAAATGCTTAATATGTATCAGTATATCATAAAAAAATGTCACTTTTGATGGTTTGCTGAAGTAGTCTTCACAAAGACAGTGGTACTTGCATGTACAATGTAAGTAATACTTGAAGACTGTATCTCTTAGCTTATCCCATGCAATTTTTGGCAAAACAACCCTTTTTTTAATGTAAGTTCATAAAGACATTTCTGTTAGCTTCACCCAAAAGTGGCCAAGGTTATTAAAGAATGAGAAATCAAGGTGGGATTATTGGCCAGGAATAAATTAAATGCAGTCAAGCTTGAGGGTTGAATATATCCAAGTCCAATTCTTTGGCAAGGTTATCTACAGCTGCGGAAGGCCATTCACATGATTGTTTTTATATCTTTTAACCTCAATCCTTTGTGCTTATTTGACTTGGAAGAGTAGTAACACACTTAAATAGTGGGTTGACCATTCCCATCAGCATTATCCCCTATCAGCACATGTGCAGGGCCAGTGTGCAGAACCCCATCTACCTATCCATGTTCTCTTTGACCAATCTCTTTCTCCACCCCTTCCCTACCCTCTGGGATTTCATTAGATTGAAGAGATGAACCTAATTAAACATTGGAAGCTGTGGGAAACTTATTTTCACAAAGTGCTGTTGATTCACCTTGCATCAATCTGGAACAAGGATTTTGCATCTGAGAGACAACAGCTTTAGTTTACTTCCAGGGTTCTATGTTTCTATTATAGCAGGTCCAGAAGAAAATGGAGATGCGTATAGTAAAATGATTTCTATGAGTAATACACCCCCTGGGGATCATTGATCAAATGATGAACCATTGTGAGAGATTCTGACCTTCAACAGTGAAAGAATACTTGTTTTTTGGGATCAGTGTTGATGTCTTCTAAGAACCATCTTCAAGAAGTACTTTTATCAAAGGAAGTTCAATTTTAAGCAATGTAGCTGATTGAAAATGGAGAGGACAGAGGAGGAATGGTATAGGAGATTGAATCAGCAAGTGCCCAAAGGCCCAGAGTTATATATGTGAGCAGAAATGAGGCAACTAGCAACGTGATCACCTAATCTATGCCTAGTTCCCCAGTGTTGAACAAACTTAGTTAGGAATTAGATACAATATACTAGGCTGGAGATAGCAATTTACAAGCAAAGTGCATTTTCATCTGGAACGGTGCTTTGGGGTTCAGTACTCGTGTATTGGAGGACATGAATGGACAAGTGTTTGTCAACGCTTTCAAAAGCAAGTGCCATGGGGAGGGAAGATACGTTTGGAAGTGGCATATTAGTAGAAATAGTAAAGACTGTATGGCGAATTGGAATCCAGTGGGGTGAAACAATAGGACAACACTGGCCTTTTTATAGTTGCAAAGGTGGGTTAGAATCAGAGCAGAGTAATGGCAATTGATTAAAACTTTGTCTACCCTAATGAAAGAGAATACTCACCTGAGAAGACTGTGTGGAATGTGGAATCATCAGTCATTCACATATCCTCAATATCTCTTACAGGTCTTTTTTGATTACAGTTAGGGGGGTGAAGGCATTTGGCACACTTGCTTTCATCAGTAAGGACACTGAGTCCAAGAGTTGGCACATCATGTTATAGCTGTACAAGACATTGATGAGATCGCACTTGGTGTATTGTGTGCCATTCCTATAGGAATGGCTATAGGAATGATGTCATTAAGCTGGAGAGGATGTAGAAAAGGTTAGTGAGGATGTTATCAGGACCAGAAGTCTTGAGTTATGAGGAGAGACTGGATAGCTTGGGGCATTTTTCCCAGAAGTCCAGGAGGCTGAGGAGTGACCTCATAGAGGTTTATAAAATCATAAGGGGCATAGATAGGGTGAAAAATCAGTTTTTTTTCCTAGGATAGAGGAGTCTAAACTAGAAGGCATAGACAAGCTGAGAGGAGAAAATCTTAAGGGGACGTGAGGGGCAACTTCTTCACACAGAGGGTGATGGGTATGTGGAATGAGCTGCCAGAGGTGGGTAGAATTACCAGATTTAAAAGATGTTTGGATGGATATGTGAATAGGAAAGATTTAGGGGGATATGAGAAAATGCAAGCAAATGGGATTAGCTCAGGTAGGCAGCTTGGTCGGCATGGATGAGTTGGGCTGAAGGGCCTGTTTCTGTACTGTATAACTATGACTCTTATGTATTTATTCATTGCCCGTTTTCCTTATAACAGTTTTTTGAGTCATTCTGCATCCTTACAGCTGTACACCTCTACCTGAATGAAAAACACTATAATGCTGGTGGAACTCAACAGGCCAGGCAGCATCCATTTAGAAAAGCAGTACTCTGGTACATCTCCACTACATCTCTAGTACATCTCTACCTTCTGCCCCAAGCCACTTTGGTTTCTCTTGTCCTTTTTAAGAACTGGTGGCTATAATATTTGACAGTTTGGCTGGAAATTTGTAACTGGAGCTTTTGTTGTGCTCTTCACTGCTGCTTACTGGGAGTTCATGTCATTTGCAGCTTTATTCTATACCAACCAAATTCTTTCAGCAGCTTTTCTGTTTAATAAGAAAAATCATCTTAAATAAAAGGTCTGGCAACTTCATCATTCAAAATTCGTTTGATGTTAATAGAGACATTTATATTCCCAGTGTTTCCACATATTTAAGTTACAGTAATTGAAGAATCTCCTGTTATCTTCTGTAGAAGCTGGAGTCCACCAGCAGATGGTGCTAAGATATTTGATCTGATGTAAGTTCTTGAGTCATGGCTCTGCATGACAACTGCATTGGTGCTGCTTCTCCATCCTGCAGAGCTTGAAAATGTCATTACTTTTGCTGCCAATTTTCAGCCTGCTCTCAGTTTTACATGGTCCACCTCTGACACTTCCCTTTCTGGATTCCTCTGTCTCCATCTCAGACTCGCCATTAACATTTTTTGCACACCCACAGCTGCTTTGACTGTACTCATCGTGCCTCCTGTAAGGATGCGATGACTTCTTCCCAGTTTATCCGTCTCCGTTGTACTTGTTCCAGTGGTGAGGCCTTCCACTCTGGTGTCTTCCAAATGTCATCCTCCTTCCTGATATGTGGCTTCCCCTCTGCCATAGTGGATGGAGCTCTCAGCTACATTTCCTCTATTTCCCATACATCTATTCTCAGCCCCTCTCCACTGGGTGGGACAGAAAAGAGTCTGAGTTTCACCTTCTGCCCCGTAAGCCTACGCCTTTAATGCATTATCCTCTGCAGTTTCTGCCAGCTCCAATATAATCACACTTTCCCCTCTCCTCACCTCTCTGCATTTCACAGGGACGCTCACTTTGTGACTTGCTGGTGTGCTCCTCCATGCCCACCCACCTATCCCCATCCCACGGCACCTTCCCGTGCAACTGGAGGTGATCCAACACCTGTCCATTCACCTCTTCCCACCATCCAAGGCCG
>JARFYF010000036.1:31918635-31929636 GCA_030265395.1 Rhina ancylostomus
AAGCAGCCAGGAGCCAAAGTATACCCAAAAGTTGACCAATACTCTGGCAACTAGTACTAGAGAAACCCAGGTACTTATGCTAGGTCCCTGATGGGGCTCAGGTGTGTGTCATTATGCAATCAGTCCAGCATGTAATCCATGTGGTGTACAACAAGGCATCAAAGGAGCTGAATCAAGGGCCAGTACTCAGAACCATGACAGAAGCTTAGTTAAACTCTGCAAAGTTCTGCATTCATAAAGAGCCATTAACCACAAAAATGGATCTTGCTTCCTTGTTCAATGCTGTGATCATGCAAGTATTTCCTTTTCAATAACTTAACTGATCTCTCTTGAAAGTTATAATCAAATCATTAATAAGATAACACAGTCAGCTCATAACAACTGGGTGTGTTTATCAGGGGGACAAAATCTGCTGTTGGCCAACAATCTTCAGTAGGTTTCCTTTTAAATCTATCCTTCACCAGTAAAAACTGTTTCTCCCTATCTTACCCATTTTTCCTTTGATATGCAATAATGTCAAGCATTCTGTGATAAATTGGAAAGCAATGTTCTTAGCATTTCAGCAAGTGGATTGTCTAACTCTCTATGTTTTTAAGGTCAATGTACAATTGGGAATGAGGGTCCCACATTCAGGCGCCTATGTGGTACTGATCGAATACGCAACTCAGATGGATCCAGGAAAAGGCCTCAGTGTTGTCATAAATGCTTTAGGAGGGCAAGACCAACATGTCACAATTGAGCTCCATAATTGCAAATACAGGTAAGGATGACTTCTTAAAAACAGGAATCTTTGTTTCATTCTTGATCAGACGTACTAGAGCAAAGTTTCAGCAAGCTACGGTGATGTAAGATCGGACGTACTTGATCGGACGTACTAGAGCAAAGTTTCAGCGAGCTTCAGTGATGTCCAAAAGCTGTAGTTGCTTATGATTTTTGAGGTTCTTCTTTACTTTTTGAAGTTAGATCAGAAATTTGGACTTGACTAAATACTGAATGAAAACTAAAAGGACTATAATTAATTAGGTATAAGCAGAAAGAAGTATTTGTTGTGAATGCTGAAAACGTTTAGCTGACATTTGCTACTCTCCTCGTAGAGTCAAATGTTAAAAGGAGTTGGAGAGCTCCACTCTTGTCTTCAGTGTCTGCTCCCGGACTGTTTAATGGGGAAGCATCGGTGGATTAGATGGGAGATTACTTTATTGTTCTGATCTCACTCTACCTGTTATATCAAAATTAACTTGCAGAGGGAAATATAAATAGAACTTGGAGGCAGGGAGCCTGTATGTGATGTAGATGTTCTTAGTTTTGTGCTGATTGGCCAAATTCAGTAGGTCAGATTTAAAGCTTCAAAACTGGGTAAAACTTGTTCCAATGATGACAGAGTGGAATTGGCTCCTGCCTCACCTTTTCAGAGTAGAAATGGCCTGCAGTAAATACTTGAATGTTGCAACTTTCATGCCCCATTGAACCTGTTCTTTTAATTGGATTACAGTTAGATCAGCCTTGGTGGTTACATGATGAAGCAGCAATGTAAAACTAACTGTGGACACTGTCACTGAGCATGCTTCCTGAACACTGGACATCCCCCTTTAGAGGGATACACACTGTGCTGCTGTAGTTGATCCCTAGGATCACCGCAGTGTAGAATCAGCAGTTGACCTGCATTTTGCTGCAGGTTTTTATGTGCCAATGTTCATTGCTGGTCAACCTTCAATACACGAGTTTTGAGACTGGTTCAAAACTCAACAGCTAAAATAAAAAGTTACTCCTGGGATAATCCAAAGTCCCCCTCCATGTCAGTTCCCAACTAGTGTTGGGACCTAATGCTGGGCCTTCCCAGGAATACCCACGAAGGGCAAGGGGTGGGCCAAGGAGGATCAATCCTTCCTTGTATATCCTTGAAAAGCATCCCTGCTTCTCCTGATCCCTCACGGAAAGGAAAGTAACAATTCAAGCTGAACCTTTCCACCTTCAATGGTCTGTTATGGCATGGCAGAAAAAACACTGTGTTCCTTCTTTCGGTAAAAGTTGCAATCACTTCCAAACAATAGAATTGCAACCTGGAATGCTGCTATTAAAAACCTATCCTTATAAATTTGTCCAGGGGTCCTTGTCATGTGTTCAGTGAAAGTCAGGGTAAAATTGCAACAGCTTGAGGGTATGTAAGTGACATAGGCAATTTAACTGTCACTGTCCCTAAGCTTTACCAGGCAAGTAGGATTAATATTCCCTCAAGAACCTGTACAGAGGCACTAGAATGGTTTTGGGGACAAGGCTTTCAGCTTCAAGGTTAGAGTTGGGACGTCTGGATGCTTCTCCATCAACCAACAAAGTTTGAGAGGAAGTTTGTGAGATCCTGATAGGTTGAAATAGAATCATAGTTGTAGAGTAACACAGCACGGAAACCACCCTTTGGCCCAGCTTGTCCATGCTGATCAAGCTGCTCATCTAAGCTAGTCCCATTTGCTAGCATATGGCCTATGTTCCTCTAGACCTTTCTTATCCACATTCAAATGTCTTAAAGTATTTTTTGTACCTACCTCAACCATGAGATGGAGTAGGTAGAGGAAAGCTATTCCCATTGACAGATTTTTCAAGGTGCCTGGGATATGGATTTGGTTAGGTGACAGTCATAGCAGCATGGGCGGAAGAGTTTTTTTACACAATGATGATCTGGAGTTCGCTGCCTGTAGGGGTAGGGAGACAGAGGCAAGAGAGAGGAATGGACTGATGGGGTTGCTCTACATGGAACCAGAATAGATTTGATGTGACAAATAGTCTCTACTGTACCATAATAATTCTATGAATGGATCCAATATAGAGCACAATGATGCAATTAATGTTAGCTTTGTTGTCTGCTCTGTAGCTAAATTCAAAGTGTTAGACTTCCAATCAACCATTTCCTGCAGTGGGCATTGGATGCCGTTTATGGACAAGTTGAAATTTTCACAGAACCATAAAGAATAGAAGAGGAATGGGCCATTTAGCCCTTTGAGTCTGCTCCCCTATTCAATCATGGCTGATACTCCCTCTCATTACAACAGTCCTGCTCTCTCTCCCTCTACGTTTCATTTTCCATGTTCTCTCATTGTTTACAAAGCATGGGAAAGCCCAGCTCCCATGTCTTTGAGATGTGAGTCACTTCAGTCCTCTGTGAGCAATCCTAGGTGGGAAACTGGAAGCTAAAGGGTGCAGATAAATGTTGCTAAAATAAAAGCATAAAGTCAGATTTACAAAGAAAATTCTGATTGGTGCTGCATAGATTTGATTTTCAATTCTTGGGCTTTGCAATCTGGCTTAAGTTTGGATGGAACGTAAAAGGAATTTGAACAACTCATTTCTAAAGTCAACATTCACATACTTGTGCCCTTAATGAAAACTGCAGATATAAGAGTAGGCAGTTCGCCAGATGTGTGTGGATGTGTGGGAAAATATGTTCACTCTAGAAATCATCCAGATCAATTATAAGGCTTTAAAACTGAGGCATAAACATAATTTTGGATTATCTATCTTGTGTAATTAGTTTGAGCAGATGTGAAATACATATCCCTGGTCATTTCTCAAATTAGAACATAAATTTAGCTGCAGAGACATTTAGAACAATGCAAATCTACCTACCAAAGTCCATTTCAAACCCTTAGGTCACGTCAGACACATTTGTATCACCCAGCTTCAAACATCTGTGCGTCACCAACTCATCCCCAAAGAGCTTCTCAGAATTGTTATTGCTATTTCCCAGTTATGCCAGCAAGTCACAGCTGCTGTACTTTATAATTTATCAAAAAGAATCTCTACAAAATTAACTTGCTCATAAGATGCAGTAGATCTTGTTTCGTAAAGAAATTTGATTTTGTTTTTAACAACTAGAAAAGAAATAAATTTTCCCAAGACTGAATCCTTACCTAAAACCACAGAATTTTACACTGGGTGAAAGAGGTCATTTGACCCAACAGAGCTCCACTGGCTTACAGAAAAAAAGTGATCCATTTGACTTGTCTATCCCCTTCATGCAGCCTTTTAAAACTTTTTCAAATATTTATTCTGTTGTTTTTGAGCAGTTTTTGTGTGTCTTGCTCTCAGTTGTGTTTCTGCGAAGTTTCATGTCAGCACTTTGCGTGGGTTGGGATGGCTCACTGACACATCCATGAACTACAGTAGATGTTCCTCAATTAAAACAAAATGTCCACAAAGCCAGTAACCAAATCAGTTTTTATTAGAACTTTCCTGACTCCTGTAATTTATTTTCTTGGAATGACTTTTTAGTATTATATTCTTTTATGGCTAACGCAAGGGGACATAATTTTAAAGTGATTGGAGGAAGGTATAAGTGGGATGTCAGAGGTAAGTTTTTTTTTGCAGAGTGGTGGGTGCATGGAACGCACTGCCAGCAGACATTGTGGGGGGCAGATACATTAGGGACATTTAAGAAACTCCCACATAGCCACATGAATGGAGGAGAAATGGATGGCTATGTGGGAGGGAAGGGTGAGATGGATCTTAAAGCAGGATAAAATGTCTGCACAACATTGGGGGCCAAAGAACCTGTACTGTGCTGCAATGTTCTATGTATGACTGCCATGTCACAGGCAACTACTTGAAGTTTTGTATGCTCACTTTACTACCTTGATAAGGCTCTGCCCCTGCCTGCAGACTATACATATAAAGACAATCTACTGATGTTGGCAATGTAAAATAAAAAAAGCTGGAAGAACAGAAGAAATGTTATAGAAATGAAGAAAGCCTTGACCCAAAATGACCCAGTTCTTCAATACCTTGCTTCTACCTATTTGTCCTTTGCATTTAAACATTTCCTAAATGAATCAAGCACATTGGCCACAATCAGTTTATCTGACAACATACTTAAGAGGAGCTGTGTAAAGAAACTCCCCTGGCAGCTCTTCTTCTCCTTCACTCCCTGAGCTTGAATTCTAACCTTGGAGTCTGGTGCATTGAAGGGTATTGTTCTGACTTTGTCTTTTCCAACACATTTTAGTAACTTGTGAAATTACTTCCATGAGATCCCTGAAACAAATGTTTTTGCCACTAGCTTATCTAAAACATTCCTTGTGTTTTGTTGCTGGGATTCGGCCCCATAGCCGCCCAGCAACCAGAGCCCGAATCAGAAAAAGCAACATTAATTATTGTTGCGAATTAAGACTCATTCACCAGTTTAGCGTTTTTATTTCCAGATTGTTTGTTGGGAGTTGTAACAGTGGTGTACCAGTAGTCCAGAGATGAGAGTTCAAATCTTGTCATTGTTCCTGGAGAAATTAACTTGTTAACTAAATAAATCAACCTCTGTTAGAAAACTAGCATCAGTAATGGTGACCTTGAAACCACCACACCTACTGAGCTCACTGATGGCCTATAGAGAAGGAAGTTGGCTACCCTCACCCAGTAGTCCACATGACTTCAGACCACCATGATGTGGTTGACTCTTAACTGTCTTCAAACGCCTGAAGAATGAATGCTGGCCTTTGCAATGATATCCTCTTGCTGTGAATGAATAAAAAAAAAGAAAGTGTGTGTTCCAACAGTTGCTGTTCTGTGCCGGTATATAGCACAGAAGGCAAGGTGTAATACTGAAATCAATCAGGAGAAGAATCGAGAAAAAAATAATCACTGGTAAAGAGTTGAGCCTTGGGGTCTGCAGTAAAGTTACATCAGACAGCTTCAAAATCAAAATGCTGAGGTTTTAGTAGTTTCTTTCCATTCCTGGATGTGACCAGTGAGAAATGCATTATGGGGTCCAGATACTTCCCCGCAGATAATGCTCGTAGGATCTTCCCTGGACAACATTACTAAGTGCAGACTCATTGAAGAAACAGGGAAGAGGAGGATGGGCAAAAATTACTTCAATTGCATATTTTATTGTGTTCTAGTTTGCTGCCAGTACAGTATCGATTGAATTTCTTCTCACCATGTCTCTGCCCCATCTATTTGATTCCACATATTTGTCACTGTACAATAACCTGACTCGTCATTGCCCAACTCATCTGCTGACACCCTTAATTGTGTTTTTGTCTCACTATATTTATTTCTCTTGTTCTATTCTCCATAAACCTGAGATCATCCAAAACTGTCCTGACCCACACCAAGTCCCTTTCACCCATCACCTCTTTGCCTTCTGACTTACAATAGTTCCTCGTTAACAAATGGTTCAGTTTTAAATTCTTTATTCTTATCTTCACACAACTTCTTGGTCTTGTCCCTCTCTAACTCTGTTAGCATTATTTGTGTTCCTCCAATTCTAGACTCTTGTGCATGACATCATTTAATTGTTCCAACTTTGGAAACTGAACCTTCAGCTGCCCAAACCTGGAATTCATTCTCAAAACTCCTCTGGTTCTCTACTTCTCCTTGCTCTTTAAGGATGTCCCTGAAAACCTATGACCCTAGGTTTCTAACTGTTATCCAGTGACATTGCGTTACCCAATCTGTCACCTGTACATGGCGTGTTAGATAGGCAAAAGAACTGGAAAGTGCTTCTATGTTAGTAGCCGATTTCTGAATAATGGTGAACTGAACTAATGGAAGGATGCATTAATTGCTGTGACTTGTGATGTACTCCAGTCCTAACATGGAACACACCCTGCTTGAGCTAGCTTTCTTTTGTCATTTGCTAACGATTCAGAGTCTGTTTTTAATTCCAGTTTTCTCTGCCATGGAGTTGCAATTGATTCTTTAAATCGTGTTGCTGTGCATGAATTAACAACTAGAGTTGAACTACAGATTGTGGCAGACTCAGCCCATGTTCTACTGGTAAGAGATAGCCAATGAATTTAAAATTACCATTTGTTTCTCCCTTTCATGCTTATCTGTAAATCTGCAGAAGCTCTCTCCAAGCCAGTTAAGGAGGACTGCAGCAAAAGAGTTGCACACTAGAGTTACACACACTTGACCTCTCATCCCAGGACCTCTCATCAAATCCCACCACTGGAGTTGGGAAATTTTGTTTCAAATGCGTAAATTGTGGAGTTTAGAAAAATGAGGTCTGATTCTATTGAAGCATAGGAGATCCTAAGGGGGCTTGAAAGGGTAATATTGAGATGTTTCTACCAGTGGGAGAGTCTTGAACAAGGGAATACAGTTACAAGGAGGCAGTCATTTAAAACTAAGGTGCTCAGAAATTTCTTCTGGCAGAGGGTGGTCAATTTCTGGAATTCTCTACCCCAGAGAGTTTTGGAGGCTAGATCATTAGAGAATGTAGCTAATTTTTTTTTTGAAGATGGGGGAGTCTTGGACAATGTAGAACTGACACAAAAGAGGAGTTAAGGCCCATGGCAGATCAGCCAGTGTTATACTGAGCAGGAGAGCATGCTTGAGGGGCCTCGTAGCCTACTCCTGCTCCTATTTTCTTAGATTCTTGTGTAAACAAATTGGTAATTAAGTTATTAAATCTGGGATAAAAATACTTATTTATTAAAGGTAATAGTCCTGATAAGCAAAAAAATGATGGTGTTATTTCTTGAACAATAGTAGGGTGCATTGCAAACAATGGAATACCGTTCCAATTTATTAACTCCTGTGACCCCTTTTACAGAGCCTATGAAGGCATGTGGGTCAGCTGAATCTGAAATGGTTTTTATATCCTGGATGCACATGACTAAATGTTTTGAACTCATACATGTGGTAATTGGTGTTTGGTTTATTATTGACGTATGTACTGAGATACAGTGAAAAGCTTTTGTTTGCGTGCCATCATGACAGATCATTCCATACATAAGTATATCGAGGTAGAACAAACAGAAAAATAACAGAATTCAGAAAATAGTGTTAAAGTTACAGAGAAAGTGCAGTGCAGGTCGTAAAATAAGGTGCAGAGGCTATGACAAGGTAGATTGAGAGGTCAGGAGTTCACCTTTATTGTATAAGAGGTCCATTTAAAAGTCTTATTACTGTCTGTGAGGCATCATTGAGTGCAGAGTGCCTGTGGAACAATATTTTGTCTAGGATTGTGGTGTTTAGAAAAATAATGGGGGAAGAGCTAGTTCATTGCCAAGAATTATTGACATTTGCCATCAAATATAAACTCAAGACCTCTATTTGGACCATTAACCATGTAATCTGATGTTTATCATAATTATACCTTTGCATTAATTGTCAAACTAAGCATTGTTAAGATAACATATTATATGTTCTCTTGGTTGCGTTTAGTGATGGCAGAAGTCCGTGCTCATCACAGCAACTCAAGAAACCATGGGCTGCTGACACCGCTGCTCTGGGATAACTGAAACTCATGCGGTTCAGAACCGAGCACTGTAATTTGTAACTTTTAACTAGAACAAGACCAAGGACAGTGCAGTTGCTGATTCATGTTATTTGTTGCAGCACAAGGTGTATCTCATACCGTATGAACAATTCACCATGGAATATGTACTGCCGAGCATATATTGCATCAGCACTCATGGAACGTTTGAACCAGACAGGTGACGTGGGCTGCTTTGTATGCTTTTCCTGTTTTTCCAAGTGATACTGCATGATTATCCTGTCTCTTCAGGCTATTATCTGTTGCCTGAAGGATAACAGAAATTTACATTAGATTTTTGAATCCAAAAGAATCAGACAGTGTCAGAAATATTCTTCACTGATGCAACTTCGCATGACACAATATTAAAAATATTTCCTAAAATAAGTTAAGAAAAATTTAGCAGAAATCATCAGCATTCACCAATCCAAAGAAAAGTACAGCATGGATATAGATAGATGTGTTTCCAGTTATTGGCAAAGCTCATCATTTAATTTTCCTATTGCAAAAAAATTCCTCAGCACCACACAGGTTTAGGTCATCTTCTTCAAGGCGAACAGGGCCCAAGTAGGATGTAAACCGCAAACAATCTGCTGGAGGAACTCAGCAGGTCTTTGTTGCTCCAGATTCCAGCATCCACAGTGTTTTGTGTCTCTAGGATGTAAACCATATTTTCCATGGGTTGTTCTTCGATCTCCTGCAGTTTTTTTCCACAGTAAAATCTTGGGACACAGTAATTTACCTTTGGTCCGTTGTGCCAAATGTTTAGCTGATATCTTGATTACTGAATGACCATTAAATGTAGTTGCTATTATAGATAGGTCGTAGAAGTAACCTTTAAATCAATAACATTTAAATTAAAACTAACCGATGAGAACTGGAGTAGAATGAAGGCCTATTTGCAAGCTGGGATTTGATGGGTTTGTACTAAAATCACAGCTTGTTAGCATATACACTTCCATTTTATATGCTGTATTATTTATAATCATGCATAGAATGACTTGGATATTGTCATTCCTGTTAATGGGTGAATTTGAAGCACCATTAGTAGATTCTGATATAAACTGGATTATTTAGGCCCTTCTTAAAGTCACTTGATTTTGTCTATATTACTCTCAGTTTCCAGTCATAACCAATTAAGTAGGTGGTTTTCCCTGTGTAAAATAAAACATAAATTAAGGGACTTAGCAGCCTTCTCATCTTATCCTAATACTTTCAATGTATTGTGTGCAGACATCCTCAGGTCTGTTTTCCTATCGTCCTTTTATTGCCTCTTATTCTTCCCACCAAAATGTATAACTTGTCATTACTGTGTTAAATTTCAGCCCTAGCATTTCTGCCTCTTTTACCAGACTGTCTAATGTCTTAACTGTCCTTGTTTTCCACTCTGATGTCTACAGGCTTCAATATTTTACTGCAACATCCTTTTTCCAGTCTGACATCTAGATTACTTTACTGCAATACCCTTTATTGTGTTTTACTGTTGTTTCTCTTTAGTGGTTCCTGCTCATCGTCCAGGTTTCAAAAGCCATCTCAGTCCATTACATTGATGCAAGGTGAAGTATCCTCTGCTTCAACTCTACTGCATCTTTATCCACCCAGACCTCCTCCTGTGGAGAGGACTTATCGACCACAGCAGCCTCCCATTCAACCACCCACCATTGTGGAGACAGCTGACTTAATCTTGCTTCGATTCCCTCAGGTAATTGCCACCTACCTTTGCTTATTATCACTGGCTCGCAAGTACTGGCGTAAAAAGATGGAAACCTATGGTTGGGCATTACTCTCCAACATTGGGTCAGAATTCCACCTGAAAGCTGGGACAGGTTGTTAACCTTATAGTTGACCCAGACGAAGTCACAGTCCAACTATATCATTTAACTTGAGCACAAAGCCAACTAGAACAAAAACAGAACACTGTAAGAACTCAATGGGTCAAGCAGCATCTGTGGAGGCAAAAGGTGCAAGTCGATCTTTTGGGCCAACACCATGCATCAGTCCTGACCTGAAATGTTGCTTCCACAGATGCTGCTTGACCTACTGAGTTTTTCCTGCGTTCGGTTTTTCAATAAAGGACATCCTGTTGTTAGCTCAGCCCAGAGTGAAGTAATAGAGTTTTCAGAAACACAAAGAAACCTACAAACACCGCAGGACATAGACATACAATCAAATGTGCATTGTACAGTATTGTTTAATCAGCAGTTGTTGCCTTGTGGCAGTTATTTCAACGTATTAATAGTTTTCATCCTCTGCATAGCAATTTGCTGTATTTAGGCAGGAAGTAAATCCCTGGCTGGCACAGGCATGCCTCCTATCAAAAGAACAGGAAAGAAAATAGCATGCATTCACCTCCATGTCCCCGGGATATTGCACTAATAAATTACCACTTGAATTAGAGACACTGTTAATGTGTCACTAAGCACAGAGGTTTGCACACAGGTAGATCGTGCATACTTTCTCTTCACTCGTGGGTTTTTACATCCTCTCTTGCTTGTGAGTGTTAACTCATTGCTGGCATGTACCTCAGTGCAGTGTGCTTCCCATCTGGCACCTCACCCAAATGGGCACTAAGTCTGGTGCTTGATAGTCATCCATCAGCATGCAGCAGCACCAGGTATTTATCACACTTGGTGCCCAGCTGTGGTTGTTGGAGAGCTTTTTGCCAACAGCACAATTGACCAATTTTTCCCTTCCTTGCACCATGCCACCAAATTTAATTGTAGCTCTTCTGCTGTTGGGGGGGGGGGGGGGGG
>JARFYF010000036.1:32033219-32047786 GCA_030265395.1 Rhina ancylostomus
GGCCTGAGTTCCTCCAACATCAGTGTTTTTCATCTAGATTCCAGCATCTGCAGTCCTTTATTTCTCTATTTAATTCAGTTCTTTGTTTTTAAAGAAACCCCCAAGTTTGACTGAATTTGGCAACTATAGCCTGTTATCTGCCCTTGCTGTCTGGGTAACCAATCATCCCACACTTAACTTCAGCCATATCTAGGGGGAAAAAAGGAACGAAAGCCAACTGGACCCAATGGCAAGGATGTTGCCTGGGCTTGTGTGATGTAATCAAGTGAGATAGGTGGCCCAGAACAAACTCCTACCAAAAACTGGAACATCTTTGAACAAATGGCGAAGTCAAGCTCCCAAAATGGCCACTTGTCAAGATATCAAGTTTGTTCCATGTCCTTGATATATAAAGCATTCAAAAGCAATCTAAAATGAAAACCTTAAACTAAAAATGAAAAAGCAAAAACATTACAGCAAACACAATTAAAAAGGTTATACACCTTTCTAACTTAGTATAATGTCCATAAGCAGACAATTTCAGACACTGTGCTCCACTACTGGACATCATGTACAACGTAGCAAAAGATTGCAATGACAGCATCAGCAACAGGTATATGTCACCAAGTCTGGGTCTTCCATGTTTGTATACATGTGAAATCCCAAAATTGCTGACATATATGCAGGTAAATAGTATCAGTTTGTTATGGAACTGCCAGCAAAAATGTAGGTTGATAAATTTCTATTCCTACACTTACAAATGAAAATTTGCACAAGTCTCTTACCTTGATTTAGCAAATTTACTGGTAAATGATTACAGCATGGTAAGTTTTGCACAGAAAGTTTCTGCTATAAATGTGGAAATAAGAATTTTTAAAAGGGAAAATTGACAGCAAATATATGCAGAAGGGGACCAGGGAAAGAAGAGATAGAAAGAAATAGTTAGAAAAGAGTAACAGAAAGAAATTGAGAAATGTCAAATTATCTCACTCAAGCAACTAGAATTCTTAAAATTCTTGACAGATAGATGCTGCAAGAAATGTTTCATTTGGCAGAACCTTTCCCTTGATAGGAAAACCTAGAAACTGGAGTTACAGACAAAAGATAAACGTTTTGGCCATTTAAAAACTTTTTCCACTCAAAATAGCTGTGACTCTTTTCAGCTGCGTACCTCCTGTGGACTATTCTGTTTAATCACTGTAACAAAAAAAAATGTTGATCTGCAAGAAAATCATGGGACATGGATATTGTGCAACAAGGTGCAATTTGCACAGAAAATAAATCATGTTATTCAATGGTGGAGAAGGCCCGATTAGCCAAACAGCTATTCTTGTAATTTCCATGCTCTTTCTTTGATCACAATAGGTTTTTAAACCTTGTGTTAAACTTGAATAATCAGACATTGACCCTTGAACTACCCATTTCTCCATGATTTAAGGATCAGCTGTATGTCTTATTTGTTCCACAACCCACTTTTTAAGCAAAAAGTGCTCAACAGAAATACTAGCAAACAAGTGAAAAAACATTGACTGGCAGTTTAAAATAACAGATCACTAAAGTATACAACTGCAAGTTCTCAAAGGTTACAATTCCATCAATTATTTATTTTTCAGGACGTTTGGTGTCCCAGACATGGGACAGTGAACTGCTCAATAATTTTAGCTTCCAAATAAGTAAATAGACAGATAGAAAATTTAAAAAAAAACTTAGAGCTTATAATCCACTGATCTCCTGTTAAAAATGTGATTCTGAATTAGTTGTCAGACTGCATACACATACATACCACACTAAGTTGTATCAGACTTTCAAGTCTTACCTGAGAAGAGTGTGAAGGCCTTGCTGCTATCCTCCAGAGTAGTTTACTTCCAGGAATAACTTGTACGGTTTCCTGGATTTCTGGCATGTCGTCGGCTTCATCATTTTCAGCTCGCATGACATCCTCCGTCTAGAAAAAAAATCAGTAACATCCTTTAAAAAGGGCTATTTTCCAGATAAACTATATTACCAACTCATTCGGGTGCATCATTCCTGGTTGGGGGATGGGGGGGTAAAGGTCATCATGTCATCAAGTCAAGGGATTTTGAACTTCACAGGAGAGGGGTGCAGGGTGCTCAGTGGGATGAAGTAACAGTGTGCTGGCAGCATAAATATCACAAATTGCACTGATCCTCTAGGTCACCATACATGAATTTAGTCAGGTTATGAATAGAGTATAATGAAAAGTATCTCAGTCACCAGCCAAAAAGATGCACTTCCTTAGGCTTTTCCAGAACATAATTTCAGAGATGTTCAGCAGAAACCAAAATTACAGCGGTGAAGCAGGATGAGAAACAACAGCTTTTAACACAATTTATACAACTGCATGTTTTAAAATGTACAACTACACGGGCATCTGAAGAAAACATCATTTTTCAATCATATGCAGAGATAATAAAAGATTACCTCCTTAGCTTTCTTTTGGTCTCCACCCTTTCTATCATTTTTCTTGTAGGTCTCATATGTATTAGTGTCCACACACCACAAGCACTCAGTCCATTTGCCATATATTACACATACCTTCCTTTTACTATGAAAAAAAACATTTTATATAGTTTTAATGAAAAGGAATGACTTTACATTGGAAAATAATCCCAAAACAGATTCTTACACCAGAGAATTCTTCACCCAAATTATTGTAGGAGAAAAATAATGACAGCTTATATAAAACAATTCACAGTTCTTCACAAAAGTGATAATCATATAAATTTGAACATCAATGCACATTAGCAAATGTCGGGACAGATGACAGTAAGATAGTTCAAAGAGGGAGGTTTTAAGGAGAAGAAAGATGGAGAGACTCAAGGAGAAAATGACAGAGCTTTAATATCTGATAGCATGGCAACTAATTTAGCAGCTTTTAAATTAGGAGATGATCAAAAGGTCATACTTGATGATTGAACAGTTGATTTAAATGTTTGCAAACTTCCAGAGCTAGGGAGGGAAAAGGCAAATGGCAGTTGTGGTGGAGGAACTAAAAAAATTGAGAGATAACTGGGACCCAGAGAACAGTGTAGCACAGTATGGGCCCTGCAACCCACGATGTGGTGCCAAACTATACGAACACCTCCTCCATGATCAATCTATCCCTTCCCTCCTGCACAGCCCATAACCCTCCATTTTTCTTACTTCCACGTGCCTAAGAGCCTTTTAAATGTTGCTATTGTATCAGCCTCTACAACCACCCCCAGCAGTGCATTCCAGGCACCCACCACTGTCAAAAACCTACTTCTGACATCTCCCCTGAACATTCCTCCTATGACCTCAAATAGATGTCCTCTGGTATTTGCTATTACCACCCTGGGGAAAAAGGTGCTGCCTGTCCACTCTATGCCGCTCATAAGCTTATACACCATTATCAAATCGCCTCTCATCCTGCATCGCTCCAAAGAGGAAAGACCTAGTTCACTCAACCTTTCCTCAAAAGACATGTTCTCTAATCCAGGCAGCATCCTGGTAAATCTCCTCTGCACCCTCTCTAAAGCTTCCATATCCTTACTATAATGTGATGACCAGAAATGAACACAATACTCCAAGTGTGGACTAACCAGAGTTTTATAGAGCTACAATATTTGAACTCATTCCTCCAACTAATGAATGCCAGCATGCCATACATCTTCTTAACCACCCTATCACTTGTGCAGCAACTTTGAGGTATCTATGAACTTAGACCCCAAGATCTCTCTGTTCCTGCACACTGCTCAGAATCTTGAAATTAACCTTGTACTCTGACTTCATGTTCGTTCTTCCAAGGTGTATCACTTCACACTTTTCCAGATTGAACTCCATCTGCCACTTCTCCTCCCAACTCTGCATCCTGTCTATATCCTGTTGTAACCCATGACAACCTTCTACACCATCCACAACCCCGCCAACCTTCGTGTCATCCGCAAACTTACTAACCCATCCCTCCACCTCTTCATCCGAGTCAGTTATAAGAATCTCAGAGTAGGGGGTCCAAGAACAGGTCCCTACAGAACACCACTAGTCACCAACCTCCAGGCAGTATATTCTCCATCTACTACTACCACCCTCTGCCTTCCGTGGGCAAGCCAATTCCAAATCCATGCAGCCAAGTCTCCATGGATCCCATGCCTCATGACTTTCTGGATGAGCCTACCATGGGGAACACGGTCAAACGCTTCACTAAAGTCCACATACACCGCATCCGCTGCTCTACCTTCATCTATTTGTTTTGTCATCTCCTTGAAAAGCTCAATTAGGCTCATGAAGCATTACTTGCCCCTCAAAGCCATGTTGACTATCACTAATAAGATCTACGTTTCTCTAAATGCTCAATCTTGTCCCTAAGAATCCCCTCCAATAGCTTGCCCACCACTGATGCAAGACTCACTGGTCTATAATTCCCAGGATTATCCTTATTACGTTTCTGGAACATGGGAACAACATCAGCAATCCTTCAATTGTCTGGTACCACTCCTGTGGCTAGGGAGGATGCAAATATCATTGTCAATGCCCCAGCAATCTCTTCCCTCACCTCCTGTAGTAACCTGGGGTATATCCCATCCAGTCCTGGGGACTTATCTATCCTAATGTTCTATCCTAACCTTGCCTCCCCGACTTCCTCCAGGCACATTTTTCCCCCTTTATCCCTGAGCGGTCCTACCCTCAACTCTAGTCATCCTCCTGTTTCTCATGTACATATATGACATCTTGGGTGTTTCCCCCAATTCTACTCGCTAAAGCCTTCTCATATCCCCTTCTGGCTCTCCCAAGTCCCTTCTTAAACTCCTTCCTGGCTATCTTATGATTTTCAAGAGCCCTCCCTGACTTTTGCTTCCTAAAGCTCAAGTATGCTTCCTTCTTCCTCAACTAAATAGTTCAATTCTTGTCAACCATGGTTCCTTTACCCTCCCATCCTTTCCATCTAAGTGGGTCAAACCCATCCAGAACTCTATACAATTGTTCCCTAAACAGCCTCCACATTTCTTCTGTGCATTTCCCTGAGAACATCTGTTCCCAATTTAAACTCCCAAGGTCCTGCCTAGTACTGTCATAATTAGCCCTCCCCCCAATTTAAAAACTTCCCCATATTGTCTGCTCTTATCCGTATCCATGGCTACACAAAAGGTCAGGGAGTTGTGGTCACTATCTCTGAAATGCTTGCCCACTGACAGGTCTGTCACATGACCACATTCATTGCCTAGTACGTGATCCAGTATGGCCTCTCCTAAATAGGTTAGCAAAACTAGGGTTAGGGGGTCTAATTGTTGAGGTTTATTGACAGACAGAATTTTGGACGACAACGTATATAGAAAGTCGAATGAGGGAGCACAGCTGGGATTCAATCCTACAGGATACACAGATATGGAAGAGATGAAGGCACCCAGAGTCACTCAATATCATATCAATGGCTTGATTATGTCATCTAAATCTTATCTGAAGATTACATGTGATAACTGCTAGAGGTTAGCAAATGAAGTTTATAATTATGGCATTTCTCAGGATAGTTTCTGCTCATCCAGTTTTAAATGCCAGACAAGCAATTAACTTAAGGGAAGATACCAAGAAGTTGGATTACAACCATTTATGGTACGCTAACACCAATTGGAAGTCACTTTCCATGTACAAAAATTGTGAAATTGCAACAGCTTTGCTTTGAGAGCAAGAGCATAATTTATACACTTAGAGATGATAAAATAGACCTATACACAGTCGCATACAATGCTGCCTACTGGATAGGCTGCAACAATGTCATTCTGACTGATTCACAACAGTAATCCCTCCAGAATCCTCACCTACCTCAAGACCACAGGTGGTCACGATCCCACACGATCAAAAGCATCAGGTCATCATCTGCAAACTCCCTTTACCAGTTCACTAATTTCAGCTAAATGTACATGTTGTTGAACTGCATGTTAATAACCCAGGTCATAAACTGCAAACCTTTGATCCAATTCCTAATGCAAATTATTAATTAACATGATTTGCCTACTGATGACATTATGTGCTCAAAATATAATGGGGAATGATACTGGCATTAGGATCAGTAGTACCAGGAAGTGCTCTGTCCAACATCCCAGTAGGTTGAACTTCACCAGGAAACATATGCAAACAATGTAAAGTGTCCTCAAAAATCACACCAGTGCTATTTATGCATCACCAGGCATGAATCGATTCTCTCATTCAATTCTTAGGTTGGAAAAAGGTAGTAAAAAATAAATAGAAAAGGAAAAAAGGAAGCTTCCTTTTAGTATTTATGTAGGATCTTTCTCTATGCCCCAAGTTTTACCAAGAACAAGGATTCACCATAATAGTTAAAATTATCTGATTTTCTTCAACCAACCTTTTGTCTTGAATGTATCCTTCAACTCTATGCAGTTCCTTTCCAAAAAGCCCACACGGTTTAAAATGCAGCAAACATTTTTCACCAGTACTGTGAAGAAAAACAAGATGCCATCATGTAGAACTGCGAAAGAACTCAAATGAACACATTTGCTGTTGAAAAGTACATTATATTTATTTACAGGCAGCAACAACATACAGAACCAATATCTAGCAGTTATTCTGTCATTTTAGTTTTCCTGTTTCTAATGAGCATGAGATAGTTTGTCCAACTACTGTCAAAGGATGATTTTTGCATTACATATTAAAATATAGAATTCAAGGAAGTTTACTTTCATCACTCAGCCACTTAACAGATGAATACTACCAAGAGTTGAGATTTTTTTTGAGTACTTCCAGCATATTTGAGGTTGGAATTTTAAAAACTACCTATGTAAGATTACTCATATTTATAAGAGAAGAGTTTCTAGATTTCTCCATTCAACTTAAAATAATCTCTACACTTCCCCCTTTTCAGTATATCGGTAGCTTTAGTGAAAAGGACCAGGACAGAGTTCATGCATTAAAGGAATAAGCACAAACCAGAAATGGTAGAAAAATCAAGTGGTGCACAGAAGAAAACCTCACTGGTTACAGAAGCAATACACGCTTACCTTCATCAGTCAGAATACTGAATACAGGAATTGTGACATCACATTACAGCTGACATTGGCAAGGCCATATTTGGAGTATAGTGACCAAAACTGTACGCCTTGCTATAGGAAGGGTGCAACTAAACAATTTACAAAGGATGTTACTGGGACTGGAGGGCTTGGATAACAAGGAGAGAGTAGATAGGCTGGGATATATTTTCCCTGGATTGTAGGAGGCTGAGGGGTGACCTTATAGAGGTTTATAAAATCATGAGGGGCATAGATAAGGTGAATTGTCAAAGTCTTTTCTCCAGGGTATGGAAGTCCAAAACTAAAGGGCATAGGTTTAAGGTTAGAGGGGATAGATTTAAAAAAGGGATCAAAGAAGCAACTTCCCCCTCCCACACAAAGGGTGTCAAATATATGGAACAAGCTGCCAGAGGAAGTGGTAGAGGCAGGTACGATTCTGACACTTAAAAGGCATTTGGACAGTTACACGAATAGGAAAGGTTTAGAGGGATATGGATCAAATGGAGGCAAATGGGAGTAGCTCAGCATGGATGCATTGGGCTGAAGGGCCAGTTTCCACGTTGTATGGCACTGTGACTCTACAACTCCAAGGATCATTCAAATCAACAGTGGTTTGATATTAGGAGGGGGGAGCAGAGATGATGTTACGTTATCATCCCCATTTCTCCCACTTCCTTTAACCTACCAAGTAATATGGATGCCAGCAAAAGTAGAAATCAACAATACATGTGAGAGAGGTACAGGAGGGGATTGACTTTTTGATGAGGGAGGGCATAGCAACAGTGTTTAAAGTGGGGGAGGGGGGAGAAGACCTCCTCTTAGGTAGGGCAAGTGATTGAAGTATCAGTAGCAGAGCACTTTGGGAACAGTCATCATATTTCTATTAGCTTTAAAATAGTTATGGAGGAAGACCCACAAGTTAATGTTCTAAATTTGGGCAGGACCAACTAGATAGTTTGCTGAAAATAGCAGAAGTGAACAGGGTGGTGAAGGTAGCATTTGGTACACTGGCCTCAGTCAAGGCATTGAGTACAGGAGCTGGGTCGCTGTTGCAGTTGTACAAGACAATGGTGAGGCAGCACTTGAAGTATTGTGTAGTTTTGGTTATCCCGTTACAAGAAAGATGTCATTAACCTGGAAACAGTGCAAAAGAAAATATACGAGAATGTTGCCCAGACTTGAAGGTCTGAGTTATAGGGAGAAGTTAGACAAACCAGGACTTTATTCCTTGGAGAGCTAATACTACAGAACATTGGTTTAATGTGAGAGGGGAAAGATGTAAAAGGGACTCGAGGGGCAACTTCTTTACAGAGGGTGGTGCAGATATGGAAGGAGATGCCAGAGACAGTGGTTGAGGCAGGTCCAATTACAACATGTGAAAGACATTTGGACAGGTACATGGATAGGAAAGGTTTAGATGGATGAGCCAAACACAGGCAAATGGAACTAGCTTAGATGGGCATCTTGATTGACATGGATGTGCTGAGCATCTTGGTCAGTATGGACAAGCTAGGATGAAGGGCCTGTTTCTGTGCCGTATTACTCCAATGACAAAGTGCCTGAAAAGGTGGTATTGTTGATTTCCACATTGCTCATGAGGTTAAAGGACACTAGATAAAATTAAATTTCAGCAGCTGACATTACTTCTGATGCTCTCCCTAACAGATTTTCCCCGCAGTCAAATGACTTGTTTAATTAAAATGTGTCTTCAACATTTAAATCTACTACACTAGTTACCACCCAATGGCATTTAAATGACATCCTCCAATCCTTTGGCCCCAAGGCTCCTCCATTTCTCAATTATCCCTCCAGCTGCTGCCCAACTGAGTTAATTTTTCTCCAGTTGCAAGATTCGATATTGGCTGGGTCAGTATTATGTCACTGACAGAGCAATCATGTTAAGAGTTTGTTCTCCACAGATGAGGTTAAAGAGGGATTTGACAGGAGTTCAAAATCATCTCTTTTCATAGAAAGGGAAGCTATTTCAACTGAAGGGAAAAATTGTCAATGGAAGATATAGATTTAATGTCATAGGCAAAAGAATGAGGAGAAAAGGTGCAACAGGCTGCTATAGTATGGATAACATTGGTTGAAGTGATGGAAGAAATTTTCAACAAAAAGGGAAGAAAATGCTGGACTACAGCAGAGAATGAAACCAATGCAACAGCTCTTTCATTGCACAATGAATCTGATAAACTCAGTGCGATATAATTATTTAAAAGATTATATTGCCACTGGTTAAAAACCCACTTCCCTATGTTGTGGCAATCCACAATTATAGCAATGATCACAGATCTAATGATCTCTGCTGCGGCAATACCCCAAGTCAGGCTGCCTTTTCAGTTAACGTGAAACAATTTATGCACCCGATTCATATTTATGGGGCAAAACAATTGAAGCAGAAAGCTTAGATTGCGAAACATCAGCATAAAAATATTAAGATCAGCACATGCAGACCAAATGAAGAACTATGATTAGCAAAAATAAAGCTTATTAATCGAGAAACTGAAGATGCTGTGAATATTAAGCAGGTACATTTCTGTAGATTAAATTTTTTTAAAAGATGATTTACTGAAAATTTCCCAATTGTAACAAACAATAGAAAATTCAAAATTATCTAAAAAGGAGTCAACCATTTTATGGCAGTAAATGACTAGATTAAAATGACCTAAAGACAAACAACATATTGAACAGAAAACACTCTTCCTGAAGGAATAAAAACAATATTGCTGGAAACAAATCAGCAGGTCTGGCAGCCTCAGGAAATTAAAAAAAGTCCAAAACCAAAACTCAAGTTTCCTCCCTATAAATGTAGGCTCAGAATCAGATTTATTATCACTGACTTATATGACATGAAATTTGTTGTTTTGTGGCAGTACTGTGCAAAGCCAAAAAATTACTATAAATTTCAACAAATACTGCAAAAAAGGAATAATGAGGTAGTATTAACGAGGATGAACTGCTACATCAGGCATTTTCCATTTTTATTTACAATTTCCAATATCTGCAGTACTACCTACTCATTCTTACCTGTGATTTGTAATTTCTACAGTTCCATATTGTTCTATCCACAGCTTGCCAATTATTACATTATGTACACAACATGAAGGATTTGTCCAACTATAGGCCTCATTATGCCTGAAAACACAAAGCAAACAAGTATAGACCGTTGTTCTAAAAATAGAAGAAGGTGCTCTCATACAGTCATGATAACCACACGTACACAAATAAGCATAGTACATTACTCCACTTACTGCAGGATAAGGACATCTTAAGCTTATTTCAAAAGGTATTTAATGTGTTTAGAACTATGTAGGCTCTGTCCATTGAATTAAATTCGATGCTATTTTGAAGGGATCAAAAATAATGTCTATTATTCCTGACAATTAAACACATCGTTCTCACTATCTGGACCAACTAGTGTACGCAGGTATCAAATTTTTTCCTGCACCCTAAATGATAAAGATACAGAAAACATGAAAAATGCCCACATATTTGCCAGGCAACATAACCTACTGCTAAAAGATAAACAATAATGAGGAGGATAACAGGTGCTGCCTAAATATAGGATTGCAGACTCATGAGCAAGGAGACAAAACTCAGGAACAATGACATTTGATCAATGTCTTTTGGCAGTCATTTAAACAAAGTTAAAGAGACTAAACTGAAAAAACAAAAAGGGTAAACTATGAGATGGCAATGTACTTGTACATAAATGTACAAAGCAGCCCAAGTACTGATCTCATGATTGATGATCTTGACATAACCCAGAAAATGTATTGACCACATGAAATGAGTATTCCCAACTTTTTATGTTGGAAATTGTTAAAATTATAGTAAAATTGCAAGGAATGTGCAAGGAAACTAACAGTTAAATCCAGGAGTGGAGCCGATCATCTGATTTGAGTCTGTAAAAGTCATTCAAATAATGCTGGAAACCCCAAGGGAGTAAAATACAGAAAATTTACTTGGGTTGGGTTCCTAAAATCATGCTCTAACCTGCTCAGCTGGGCGCACTTTAAAAATCACCTTGTAATGAAAATGCCCAAATTACGTCATGCCTCAGACCGATACAATCTCATTTCCCTGACAATGCTTCACAAATAGCATTACACTGGAAATGGTAATGCTTGGGTCTGCTCCAGGTACAGAGAACAATGTCAACTTACACAAGTGCAACTTCCAACTAAAGTGCCCAGTCAAAATTCCAGACTGGCAAAGGATTCAGCCTAGAAATGACAGCAGTCATACTCCATTCAGTTGAGGTGGTGATAGTGTTGAAGAAATAAACTCTCTGCAAATAGTTTCTTTGTCATAATCTTCTGAATTTCAAGGATCAGCAAATCCTACTGCATAATGGAAGGATTTATACATTTCTTATTCATAGGACAGACAGCAGAGCATTAGGAAAATTAAGGTAGACACCACATCCAGGGAAGCAAGAGGATGCAATAAAAGACCAATGGAATCCACTGTGAATTATATCAGCACCATTAATTGTAAATTTTGTAAATGGGGCAGAAGAGTAGTTGGATCTAGAGATGCAGGTACCTGCTACTGAAAAGTAGCACTGGGTGTCTTCAGGAGGTCAGAACAATAAACTTCAGGGTTTTACTTCTGACAGGAATAGAACCGAAAAGCCAATAAGTAACACTAAAAACATATTGAACTGTGGCTTGACCATAGCAATCTTCTTCAACTGCCCTCTGAGGTTAGTCATCAATTTTTATTTCATGAAATGCAGACCATTTGTATTGTTATAAATTTTAACTTACAATAACTTATACACATGAAAGCACTACAAAACATTATGCAAAATAAAAATTAGTTCCTGGAAACTTACCCCTCTCCCTCGTAGTTATTCCTCTCCATTGAAATGAATGAAATGCTGAAACTGCACCAAGTCTAGGGTGGCACAGGTTCGGGGAACAGTTTTCCAACTGTGAATGTGAAAACTGCAAGTATTGGCACTCTAATACTGCAGAGCAAAGGTTGGACAGTGGCAAGAACTTCCACATTACTGCACACTTATGCAGGAAAATGCATAACAATCACTTAGGGAAATAGCAGCAATTTTTTTTTTACACAGAAATCATGAGAGTTTACACAAATCAGAAGTTTAAAACCACAATGACTATCTGGGCCAATATGAAGTTAAATAATAGTTTAATCAGTCTTTTGCTATTGCTGTCAATTATACAACATGGCATCCTGCCACAAATCACAGGACACCAGTGTCCCTAAAAGACCACCCAGGCACAGACAGGATTGCAGTGGATAGGCATACTGCCAAAACTGTTTTCTCCATGGGCTACAATATACCAAAAGAGCTCAATTATGAAGAAAGAACTTCTCCCTGGGATTCTGTCTCCTGATAAAAGATTTAAAAATCTTGCCTATGACTAATAGAATCTGTATTTTAATTCCAGTTAAATTCCTTTATAGGCAACAAGAATTGAGGGAAAGGGAGCATTGCTTTATTAAGGGTGCTCAAAAAAGGAAATGTACAATATTTTTAAACTCAAGATGGCAATAATTATGAATCCAATAACCAATAGAAATGAAGTACTAGAAACACTCAATGTTCAAAAATCAATGGATGAATTTCTATAGCAAAAGAAAACAGAAATGGATCAAACATGTTGGGAAGGAATGCCAAGGGAGGTTTTAGGGAAATCTAGATGAACTATTGAACTTCTCTTTGCTAATGATCACAAAAAACTCAAAGAAACTACTGAATGGTAATGTATGTAAATGCAAGTTACAACATCAAGGTATGTTCATAATAGCTGACTGCAATACCCATTCAAAAATTAACAACAGGACTATTTTAACAAAGGATGAATTTGGTTCAAGATTATAGCTAGCTAAAGTAGAGATGATTGGGTAATTCCCTTGTTAGTTAAATTTGATGCTCACTAAATCATTGAGATTGGCTTAACACACAAAATTTATAATTCAGGCACTAATTACAACCATTTCATTCACTGACTTGAAACTAGATATGACAGGAAAGAAAAATGAATCACAATTTATAAACACACTTACTTATTAAGTTCTAATGTGATAGTTCCTCGTGGTTCTGCTTCTACACTTTTTCCCCAAAATTTAAGCTTTGGATAAATGGAACCGTGGAAAACAAAATCCTTATTGATGCCTTCTGAATAAAATGCACTGATTGGTGGGTGATGGCTAACCTGTTCAGATATAAGCCTAAATCCAAGATCCTCCCTGCCAAGAGAAAACAAAAATCATACAAAATACATTTCACATTTTAAAAAAATAATAGCCTTGTTATTGAAAACTTACAAACAGTAAAATTCACAATATAGAAATCAAATACTAATGGGTGAATGGGAGAAATAGGCTGTTTAGTTGTTTGGATTTGCAGTTATATGGTTTTAAAAAATAAATTTCTGTTCCTCAAAACATCGCAACTTACTTTACAACAAAGCAGTTATTTTCCCAAGCAATCACTGTTACATAGGCAAAGCAAGTTTAGAATTGCTCATGGCAAAAATTGATTGGGGGTAATTTATCCTGCACTCCACTAAATTCCCAATCTTATTCAGATTGAAGCCTTGTCCATAAAGAGGATAATTAGATTGCGAGTCACAAGCAACTTGTCTCCCATATTGGAGTTCAACTACAGCAAAAATTCAGGATCAGAGTGTTAATTCAATCTACAATGTTCAGCCACCAAACCGATACACAACAAAATCAATTGGAAAAGGAAAATGTGTCAAAAATTTGAAAGTACCAATATTGAGAGGATGAAACATTACAAACATTAATCCTGGAGGTAGAAGTCAATGTGCCATTGATTGCAAGGGTTCACTATATCATCAGTTGGGACTTCAGGGTGAACAACCTCAATTGACAAAGCGTTCCGCACTAGAATCCAACACATTTCAGGTAGTTTTTGGGGGGGGGGTTAAGGAACAAGTCAAATTTAACCATAGAAACCATAAAACAGCACAGCACAGGAACAGGCCCTTCAGCCCACATTGTTGTGCCAAACTAAATAAATTCGTAATTAAGTGCCTAATTAAACCAATCCCTTCTGCCTATACAATGTCCATATCCTTCTATTTCCCACATATTCATGTGCCCAAGAGCCTTCTGAATGTCCCTATTGTATTTGCCTCCTCCACCACCACCCCAGGCAGCATATTTCGTATTGCAGGCCCCCGCCATTCTCTGCATAAAAATCTACCACTGCACATCTCTTTTGAATTTAACCCCTCTCACCTTAAATGCATGCCCTCTGTATTAGACATTTCAACCCTGGGAAAAAGATACTGGCTGTCTACTCTATGCCTCTCATAATCTTATAAACCTCTATCAGATCTCCCCTCCTAAGAAAACAACCCAAGTTTGTCCAACCTCTCTTTATAACCAATGCCTTCTAATCCAGGCAGCATGCTGGTAAACCTCTTCTGCACCCTCTCCAAAACCTCAACATCCTTCCGACAATGGAGTGACCAGGACTGAATGCAATACTTTAGATGTGGCCTAACTGGAGTTTTATAAAGCTGCAACTTCCTGATTCTTGAACTCAATGCCTCAACTAATAAAAGGCAA
>JARFYF010000036.1:32092013-32105616 GCA_030265395.1 Rhina ancylostomus
GGTAACTTGATTTTTTTTGTCTGTATCAGGTGCCCATCTTTTGATATTGGCTCGGCATGTTTTTTTCTCTCGTCCAGCTCTGGCAGTGGAGAACATGCCCAGTCTGACCTCCTGGGCATGTTTTCTTGCTCCACATTTCACAGCTCCTATGTTCTTTAGTCTATGTTCTCACTGTCTATCTGCTTCCATTCACCCATTGACCAAATAACTTTGTTTACAGCTTATCCCCACTGTCACCCTTGTTTTTACCATATCTTCCCTCCCTCACCCTACCTGCAACTTCATGAGCTGCTTTTGTCCCATTCCCAGTTCTCACGCAAGGTCTTCAACCTGAAATGCTAACTCTGTTTCTCTTCTCACAGATCAGGTCTGACCTGAATATTTCCATCATTTTCGGTTTAATGTTAGATTTCCAGCATGTGTGGTTTTATTGATTTTCACAGAGCATCTTAGTTTGCTGAAAATGTATAGGAAAGCACGAGGCCAAATACAGATTTATAAGATAATTTGGGGATATGGTCAGCAGAGTTGATTATTGTCCTTGTATTGAAGATTAGGAAAATGGCTTGGAGAGCGTTGTAATATATTTGTCTGAATTGACCAAAGTGCACTGTAGGTTTTATGGGCGGATGGTAGCTTTTGAACTATGTTTAGACAATGTACTTCACAATCCTTTGCTTATTTCCATTCACAATGTGAGGCAGGATAAGTTTGCCAAACTTAAATGACACTTTTCCCTTGTGCATGAATAATACATACAGTGTATGCATCAGTAAAGAGTCTTGGTTGTGCCAATGATTGAAAGTACCTTTCCATATCTTTGCACCCTTATTCCCCTGCCTTATGCCTCTTTAACCTCCAATTAACATAAACTAAAAGGAGTTAAACCACTTGGTTCTTTATTGAAGTTTTGTGTGTGTTCTTGTTTTCGTAGAGCTGAATCCCTCAGATCTGGATGAAGTGAGCATGCTAACTGCCGTTAGTATTTTCTTGATGTCAGCAAATCAAGAAGTCACATGTGTCCAATGTCTTGAAAAAAAATGTATCAACCGGTTTAAAATAATCCTTGGTTCAAAAAATCCAGTTGTAAGTATTCTGGCAGATTTACTTCAGTTCAGTAGCGTTGAGAGACAGTGCCTCTGAGCAAAAATCTCATCAAATCTATTAATAAAGTTTTATCCATTTAAAAATAAAGTCCTGGATTTTGCTAGGTCTTGACAGCATTTTGGCATGATGCTGATGGAATTTCTGATCACAAAAATAATCTGTAGATTTTGAGATTTGTATATAAAAAAAATCAAAGTCACAAACTGGGTGGCTGAGCTTCATCAGCTGCTTTCTGACTGCACTCTACTACTGAACTCCCCATGCCAAATTTGCGAATCAGGCTTTCAGAAGCATTGAAGTTCTCTGGCAAAACTGGATGTAGAGCTTGCAAATTTTCAGGGCTGCTACATCACTTCACTGGGGCAATCTAGGCCCAACATCTGTGCAAGTAATCCCAAAACTTGCATGCTGAAAAATACAGACATTTCTTTGCACAACTGCTGGCTATGTCCAAAGAATCCAGGCTTACTCTTTTGCCCCATTCATTTGATTGGGGTTGTAGAACTGTATGGAAAAGTAACATAACATTTTTATAATTGTGTCTCTTGCCCAATTATTCTTCCTATCTGAATTTTGTAACTTTCAACAATTTATTGTGTTGCTATTTCATTTTGGTATTTTCAATGTTAATTTTAACTTTATTGATTTTAGGCAGAGTTTTGTGAACAGGGTTTGTTTTGATCTGCCCACTTTCCTGCATTATGTCATTCATAGTCCTGCTGCTTGGCTCTGGAACCGTTTGGGGCCAGCAAGATCAGCCTTTCAGATTTAGCTATGTACTTTAAGGGGTAATGGAGAACAGGTGGCAGGCCTATGTCAGTAAAACCTAAGCCATTAATGTGAGAGACAAAGACTTAAAGGAATTTTATTGAATTGTTAACTTGTACGGTCCAGAAGATTTTGTTTTGCGTTTCCCAAATGTGCTAATACATTTTTGAATTAAGCATGTTTTAGACTTCTCATTTTCTGTGAATTATCCATTTACTTTTCTATTAGTTACTTGTTGAAATAAATCCATCAAACTCATGTAGTGGTTCATTTGTCAATGCATTACAAGATTTATTAAGGCATATAGACAAAGAAGAATAAAGGATCATTTCTGGTCAGGGCTGAGTTAACTGACTGTTTTGTGTTGAACTAAAACACAAAATGAGATTCTTTATAATCCAGCCAATGACTCTGCTGGATGCCCTCATAGGCATCATTCGAGCACAGCTCAGAAACGGAAAATCAAGAAACAGCATATGCTGGAAATCTGCAGTGGGACCTGAACCCAATGCAGCGGGTCAGGCAGCAACTGTGGAAAGGAAAACAATTATTATTGCGGGTCAAGGACCCTTCATCCGAACTGGGAAAGTGAGAAAATAAGTTGGTTGAAAGTTGCAGAGAGGGTGGGGAGGGTTGGATATCATCAAAGGAATATCTCTGGAAGGGCAGGATCATTGCACTGTTTCAGAGCTGCCTGGTTTAATAGATGATTGAAGGCAGAGAACAAAAACAAAGGGAAATATTAAAGTTGTGAAATACAGCTCAGAGCTATTGGTGAAACCTGAAACCAAAAGGAGAAAGTTCTAATTGAAGGAGTATCTGTTTTTGTGTTTATGGCCTTCATGTATTTCAGATTTCCAACCTTTTGCTGTTATTTGATTTTTGACCTTTTCTTAATTGGTGATTACAAGTGCAAACAGCAGGGGTCAGTGACTAGATTTTAGAAGCACGGAATCTGATTTTGTTCCAGCTTACTGTCAGCAGTGACCTTTATTGTCAACCTTTTCAAAATGTAACCCATGATACAGAAACATGATAAAATGATGAAAGGCACTCAGATGTTCTATTATGGACTAACTTTCAATGTTTATAGCTGTTGACAATATTTTAAGTTCCCTCTTTTTAAATTTGAACATCTGAATAAATGTTTCACTTTCCGTGCTCTAATGTAATGTACTCTTGTTTTTCTAAGGAAGTGTTGTTTTTATTTCAGATACGAACACATGGCTACAGATTGCTGCAGTCAGTGTTCCAGCATCCTAATAAAGCAGTGTCCACACCTTATATCCACTCCCTGACCGTAATGGTTGTGGATGGGTTACGCGAGGTGGAAAAAGAGAAACCAAGCACATGTGCTGAGTTGCAGGCCGTGCTAGAAGGGGTAAAGACTCTGGAGGCTTTGGTCAGTTTGGCTGATGAAGAAAACCGTGAGTTTGTTATATATTTAGCTTTGGACTTGGATTAACACCTGAGAACTTTTGCCTTTATATGAGAACGTTAACCTGTAACTCACTTTTATTATGTAATTATTTCCTGTGTCTGGTTATTCCTCTGCTGAAATGGTGAATGTTTGAGTCCTCTGTTACACTCTCTTAACCTGCCTCTGTGAAAACCCAGGATGCCATCTTGACATGACATTTTTATGTAGTTTTTCCCTTTTTTTGTAAAGTTACATCAGAGAAGGGGTGAGCAGGTGGGACAGGAAACTTTGCTTTAGCGCTGCAAATTGGTCTTTTTTCCTGCTCCAAAGTTTTTGTAACTTACAACAGTTCAAGGATTCTGCTGGCTTTCCAGCACCTTTAGAGGAACCATTTAATAAATCTGAGGCCCAAAGTAAGTGTAAGGCAGTTGATCAAAACTGAGCCTGGTCCTGGCTTGACCCATCACCAGAACTTCCATTCTTTATAGAAGATTAGGAAATGTTAGTTGATTTTTTTTTGTTTCCTTGGCTCAAGGGTCCTCAGGCCTATATTAAGGCCTCCCTCAACATCAAGCTATCCTTGAAGGGTAGAATAATTGAGCTCTCAGGAATAATTCACTTAATTTCAGAAGTATTTGTTACTCTTTCGAATCTATAATGATTTGTTTATTAATTACCATACTGAATTATCTATCTTCTGATTTTAATCAATATCCTATTCACTATGCAGTTTGATTGCACTTGAAAACATTTGTACAGATTTAATTTTACTGTTAATTTGTTTTGATTGTTCCTTGTGTTCCAGGGATTTATTTGGTAGCATTGCTTCTACCAATTCTGATATCCTTCCTTTTGGATGAAAATGCTTTAACATCAGCACCAAATCCAGCTAAGAGTTTACATGAGTTTGCCCTACATAACCTGATGCGACTAGGTCCACAGTATCCAGCCATTTTTCAGAAGTTGGTGGGTACGTCACCAGCAATGAAAGCTAGGCTTGAAGGAGCTGTTAAAGGTAATCAAGAGAGCATCAAAGCAAAGAAAGCAGCTGGACAGTCAAAATGTTCTGGAAAAAAATCTCCAAGCATTCAACTCAAGACCGATTTTTCTAATTTCTAAGAGCTGTGAAATAGTTTGACGACTACTCATAATGATAGGCAACCAAATTAGACCAAATGAAGGGAATTTAATGTTACAGTTGAAGTCTAATGGCATAATTTAACAATTTGTTTTATATTGACTGAGGACAAATACTGTAGAGCAGCTTGTGTATAGTTTAACATTTTAAAACTTGATGAACATCCCATTTTTAAAAAAAAACTAGCATTTAATTTTTTTAGAAAGCATCTATACATTTCTAGCATTTATTTTACTGCTGTCATTTTAATTCTTAATTCATCCACGTTAAGTCTTAACACCACTGTTGTGCACACAGTTATAAAAATGAACTAAATTTGGTATAACCTGTTAAATTGGACAATCTCCAACTTAACAGAGAAGCAATGTTGAAGGGAATTTTATGCAACTATCTTTGTCATTAAAAGGCTGCTCTCCTCTTGCCAGAAATTCATGAATTCCTTATACAGGCACTGTTATTACTGTGATTCATAACATGCACATTTATAACCAGCTAACTTATATGAACAACAATTGCACTACAATGGTATTACTTTAAATGAACCAGATTATTAAATTGTTCAGTGCTTTGTTTAAAAAGAATCTCAACTATATTTAAAAATAAACTCAGCTTTAATAAATCTCTAACCACACGCGTGGCTGTTGATGCCACTCAATTGTTTTCTTTTTGCTAACGATGATATTGCACTGTAAAGTGTATAGTATTTCTAATGTCACAACCTTTCTACCAATGGACTAATTTCACAAGCTATTCTTACAGAAAACCAATCTGCTGTTTACTAGCTTTTTGTTTGCTTTGGCTTAACTGAAGCTCTGAAGTACTGTATTAATAGATGACTTGCAGGTTATGTACATAACACAACTGTAAATTATATAGAATTACTACATACGCATTATTACCACTTTTGTATTTTTTACTTAAATAAAGCTAATTTCCTCACTTTGTCTGTGATCTTTCACAATTTTTTCTTCCCACCAACGTTATTTTCCTTTTGATCATTCCACATTCTCAAATGAAAATGGGCAGTGACTTCCATGCTCATGTCTGTTGATTTCCTCTGACAGTTTTTTGTGTTTGCATCCTCCTGCTGAAGATGTGAATATATAATGTACAATTCCATGGGCACTGGTAGCCTCTTATTCTGTATGAAGTTAAATTTTGACAGACTGTTTCCCCACAGGATTGATAAAAGTGAGTGTAACGCTTGTACCAGGTGTTTTCATGAAATTACAGCAGGTGTTACCAACTAATAACTAAACATTAGAGTCATGTATATTTATTCTCCTTCCAGCCCAGGAGCACATACAAATTATAGATGCAATGTTGTCCCAGGTTTGTCAGCAGACAGTACAGACCATAGATCAAATCCATGACTCTTGCCCTCCAGATTGTGATTTTACTTCATCATAAGCCACTTTGTAGTCTACATGTAGTCCTTGGGAATTTTTTGCAGGGTGACGTGCAACTTGTTTTTTGTTTCCTGACCTTACGAACAATACTGCTTTTGCTGCTCAACACTTTTCCTTGTGTTATGTACAACTTAAAAGAACATTTTTGCTGCTAGCCTTCCCAATATTTGGTATGCTTTTGAGGCCTGTGAATACTGAGTATTGAAAATATAGAAAATATTGAGTTTAAGAAAGATTCCCATATGAATCTTAAGTGTATTGAGGTGGTGCTTAACATTGTTTTAAATGGAAAGAACACAAGATAATTGAAGAAAGCACTGAATTATAATTTACATGTGAAATGAAGGTCCAAATGGGCATCAATTTATCAATGGTTTACCTATTGAATTGTGTAGATTTCAGAAAATAGTTATGAGAAGAGAAATAGACTTAAAAATTGTCATTAGCTCAGACCAAAAATTGGTGAGATTAATCTTTTCTAATGTATGGAAGTGATAACTGGTATTGATCAATAACTATACTGTACCAAAGTTTCTTCTGTGTTTTCTTATCATTAGAGGTAGTGTATTATGTGCTAATTGATTTGGATCCTTAAACGTTTGTCTTTAGAATAGTTGACTTTTTAAATTATTGGGTATTTAGTTCTTATTTTGTAATCCTTGTGAGCAGTTTTACTCTTTTGTTTTATTGAAATCTTAAATATTGAATGATTTAATGAATTTGATCATCCTTGTACTTGTTTTGTTGACTGTTAAGTGAATTGATTTTACCTTCTGTACTCCTGTATGACTTTCAGCTCAATATGTAAAACCATTTCTAATTCTCAAATACATCACTGTAGCAACCAATCTCATTTAAATACCTGCTTTGGAACAAAAGAGTTGAAAGTATTTGGGTGAAATTGTTCAGAATGTTTCAAAACTGCGAAAAGGTGCTGGGAAATTGAGACAAAGCAAAAATAAGAGACAAATTTTTTAAAGGTAATTTGCTCAATATCTTGATGAAGATATCTGGGACTGATTTGTTTAAAAAAAGTATGTAGGTAAATTGAAATCAATATTGCTCAGAGGACTTCAATAATATTATTAAAATAAATGAAGAAAAATCACTGTCCAACTTGCCTTGAACCAAAATCCACAAATTGGAGGAAAAAACAAGTTTTTTGGAATAAAGACCAAAGATGGGGAAAATTAAAAAGTGGTTGATTTGGCTTTTGTTACAAACCCAGCAACAAAAGAAATTGGAGATCACCTAGTTGTTGACCTGTCGGAGGAAAACAGGTGCTTGGTGTGGGTGGCCACGATACTCTCTATTTTCTCTCCGCATCTACGTTTTATCTCCAGACAACAGTGGTTGTTGAAGAAGCCTTAATTCACGTTTCACCTTATGGCTTGCTGAACTGAACTTTAAGAACCATTCCTGGACGTCGAGATTGGGAATTTGCCACACACACACGACAAGTTTAGTTAGTTTTTGGGAGTTAATGTTCGGGGTTTAACAATTTTACTTCTAACATTCTAACATTTTTACTTTTATTTTACTTATTATCATAAGTAGTTATTAATAAAGTAGTTTTTAACACCTATACATGTCTCGGTGTGTTTCTTTTGTTGCTGGTTCGTAACATGATGAATAAAGTTTATTTTGGAATATAAAAAACTATCTACGCTCAATCCTTGAACCTACATTTCTTAAGCTGCACCCTTAAGCTGTTGCAACCAACAGCTTGCCAATGTTTTCCCGGCTGTGGCCTTAGACTAGTTGCAGCCAATATTCCTAAATGAAAACTATTTGAAATGCAGTTGATCTTAAAAATAAATCTGTTTATATAATTAAAATAAGTTTGGAGTCTGTGTTACAATAAGTAGTGTAAATTGTGTGTGCATGCCTTTCAGAATAATATGTACCATGTGATATGACCTTTAACATATTGTTGCATCAGCCATCACTGATATCAGCCATCAATAACCCTAATGCTATCATTTAGCTAGAAATTTGATCTTGATTATTTAAAAGGTAAGTAATGATGCAGAATAACTTATGGACAACCCTAAATGGTGATGAGATTGAGAGATAGCTGCTGAGGAAATGGTATGACAGTAATTAAGTGCAAGGATAAAAAAAATACAATTTTCTCAACAGAGAGGTCATGATGCCACATGGTGGATGTAGCAGATACACTGGTATGCAGGAAAAGTATGAGCGGTCATAGCCATTTGCTCTCTACATGGAACAGAGATGGCAAAGGTTTAGATATTCTAACAACAAATGATAACTTCAAGGCCCTAGAGATGACAGGGAACAGAGCTACATGGCTGCACATGAAAAGAGGAAGACAACATGATAACTTGTAGACAGATGAAATGTTTGTCAGTTTTTTTTTAAGCAATCAATTGGATCCTTTTTTTGGATCCTCTTACAAGGAAGGGAATTGAAGAAAAACTGAAAATCTGGATATGATAGTCAGATTTGTCAAGGATATGCCCTGAGGAGTACACAGGGATCAAGCCCATGGAGATGGTAACAGTGGCATTAGTTGTCTGTGGATTCCACAAGCTCCTTCAGCAAGAAAACATGAGAGTTAGAGATGGGAAGACTACAAGTCATATAGCGAAATATAGCATGGAAATAGGACCTCCTGCCACTGAGTCCATGCTGACCATCAACCACCCAGTCGCACTAATCCTACATTAATCCCATTTATATTTTACTACTTTGGGTGTAAGAAGGCAGTAAGTGTTGCCTTAGCTGTTATTGGAACACAGCCAGCTTCAGAGTGCATGTTCAGGAGGACCTGGTGTTTTAATTCCCAAAAGTAAGGGCATATTGCAAAGTGCCCAGGTTTCTGAAATTGACAACTGTTGTCATAGACTATGTGTATTTACATCTTTTGAAGAACTATGTGTAATCTGTGGTATAATGTTTTGATACATTTTAATATCAGTTGCTGCTCGTAGTTAAGTGTTATCCACCACCAGTAAAGGATACTTGGTTAGAAGCTTTCTCCTTGTTACATGCCGCACTAAGCAACAAAGCAGAAGTATCTAAGGAAGTTACACTATGTCATTCTGATATCGTTTGTGTCTCAATTTAGCAGCCAAACTTGGACATCGGAACATTTATGAAGGATCTACATGGAAGAGAGAAACAGTTCCTATTGGCAGAGAGGTCAAAATTCAAAAGACATAGAATGGCAAAAGAAACAAGTGACATGATTTTTTTAATGCAGTGAGTTGTTAGAATCTGGGATACATGTTTTGGAGGAATAGTGGAAGCATAGTCAGGCATGCATTCAAGAGGATAAAAGCTTCAAACTGAAAAATATTAATGGCCATGGGGAGGGATTAGGGAATAAGACTGATTGGGCTTCCCTTTCTTGGAGCTAGCACAGACTTAATGGGTCAAATGGATCTTTTCCATGCTAATAACCTGTCTGTGAAATATCAAAACAGGGAGAGTGAACAACAGATTCTTGAAAAACATCCAGCCTAAACATTTCACTTGCCATTTCATGATTTCAAGTCTGAAAATTAATTCACAATACCTGGTTCTTTATGTTATTTTGTATTCAATGCTGAATTTTGAGGACTTGATTTATACAATGTAATTTGTACTTAAAATTCCAAAATCTTTTACTGTGATTTGTCTAATTTCAGATATTCAAACTGAACTGGCCTTGTAGGGTAATTACAATTTCTGGGGTCCAGATTACAGCCTGTAGAAAAGCAATATGTTAGTTGATTTGCAAGGCTCAGCGCACGCTTGTAACCATATGTGGGGAAGTCCCAAAGTGGTGAGGAAATGAGCATTTAGGATGCATTATACAGCACTGAGATTAGATGCACGTTATTAGAAATAATCTGTTATGTTTAGAAGAGAGCAATACTGTCAGACTTTATTATCAAAGGAGATATCCTGTTGATTGTGCAAAAACAACTCACAAGACACTCAGTTCCCTCAAAATAAAATTAAAGTATGAGATTCAGAAGATAACTCAGGGTACTGGTTTTCATGAAATATTTCTGTTCTTGATCTTTTTTATGATAAAGATTCCAAAAAAGGAAGTGCTAGAAAGCAAACATTCTATAGATAGTACATGATGGGGCTATTGTGCACCAGTGATAGACAATTTGCATATTGAATTCAATGGAATATTACTCTATGCTGCATGGTGGTAAATTTCCTGAGTATTATGTTTCCCTCTGCCAAGTTAATAGTGAGCATTCCAGTACACACCCCGCCTCAGTCTACTTTTCACCACGTAAATGATGGAGAAGAACTAAGTGCCAGATTGTAGCCAAGTATCGATCTGGCAGTCCAATTAAACTTCTGGGCTGGAGTGACCACTAAGGTATGGTCGTTAGGGTATTTGGTGATGCTTTTGATAGATTCTACAGATGCTGAAATCTGGAGCAACACATACAAAATGCTGGAGGAACTCAGCAGGTCAGGCAGCAACAATGGAGGGAAATAAACAGTCAACATTTTGGGTCAAGACCCTTGATGAGTCCTAATGAAGGGTCTCAACCCAAAACGTCAACTGTTTCTTTCCCTCCATAGTTGCTGCCTGACCTGCTGTGTTCCTCCAGCAGTTTGTATGTGTTGAATTTTTCTAGTAGGAATGAAATTTGGAATGTTTTCCACTGATTTCCAATAATTTCCCCTTTTGCCAAACCTTGAAAGAAAACAAAATTATTGTCACTTCTCTGTCATTCAGCTCGTGTCCACAATAGAATTTAAGGCCAGAACTCAGTTGATTCTGGAGTAATCTGAATTGAGCTTCATTGAGATTAATTGTTATTTGATTGTCCAATTGACGACATCTGCTCTTAGTTAACTGAAGATGGAAAGGCCAATAGAGTAATAATTTGATGGATTTATTTTATCCTGAATTTGGAGAGAGCCTAAACCAGGATAAATTTGTTGTGAATGTGCACTGTTAAATAAGTGTAGAGACAAACCAGCATAGTGGGATTCTAACTGCCACTTTAAATCATTTGGTCATTACCACCAATTAACAAATTAATAATTAACAAATGGAATCCAGAGGACACTTAATAATCCCTCACATCCCCTCTTCGGGTCCACTTACACTGGTCAAATAACCATAAGGCATCAATAAATGAATACCTGTCCAATGACTGAAATTACTTACTTGTTCCAACAGTATTCTGTGGTCTACAGCTCAAAAGTGTCAATATTTGGGGGATGTGAAATTTATTTGTGCTATTATACAGTCATACAACACAGAAGCAGGCCCTTCAGCCCCACCGGCCTGTGCCAAACAAGATGCCTATCCAAAGTTAGTCCAATTTGTCTGCATTTGGCCTATAACCTTCTAAATCTTCCCTATCCATATATCTGTCCAACTGTCTTTTAAAAGTTGTTATTGTACCTGCCTCAAACACCTCCCCGGCTACTCATTCCACATATGTACCACCCTCCATGTAAAACAAAAATTTGCCCCTCAAACCTATACCCTCTAGTTCTTGATTCCCCAACCCTGGGGAAAAAGACAGTGCATTCACCCTATCTATGCCCCTCTTGATTTTATACACCTCTAAGATATTTTCAGTTTCTATTTCAGATTTTCAGTAGATTTTATTTTGATTTTCAGTCATCCATGTTATGTTTGCAGTATAGTGATTTCTGATTTAGGCAGCAAAACAATATCTGGTCTCCCGAAGGGCAAATGTTAATTCCTTTACAATTAATTACTACAAATACTGTTGAATGAAAGAATCATAATTTTGTTGCAGTAACATCATAAATGTGCAAGATAACATTTTTACAATTTGTACAGTTATGGTGTGGTTCCTCTTTCTGTGGTTTTGAAATTAACATTAGAAATGGCAATGTTTCTTGCAAATAGAATGCACTAGATTCTGGGTAAATCAGACAGATGAGAAAAGGTTTGACTCTTCTCCATGTAGCTTGTCCTTTCCACAGGTAAAGTAATAACATGTTTATATGTCAAACACAGCATCAGTCACACCTTTATAGAGGAATGAATAGATTTTATTTCCAGTAAATGGCCCCGTCATAGCCTGGTGATCTTATTACATGGAAATCTAACACTGTAGTGAGTGACCTCCACGGCCCATGATAAATTGTCTTAAGTCTTGAAGTTATCTGCCATTGCCTCTTTACTAAAGTAACAATATCTGAGACATTACCAGGCAGAAATGATGTAATCTCTAAACAGAAGTCATTTGGTATTGACAGATGTGAACATTAAGATCCTCACCCCACCCATACCTGTTGTGATGTTGTGGGATTTGAAAACCTGAATTCCAGATTAAACCCATTCAGTTTTTGCAAGGCTTTTGAAACAACTAAAGGGAATCCCATTCTTCCAGCTTTGCAACTAAAAGGAATTCTTCAGGCTGTTGAAAAATAACTCTTAGCTTGGGCTAAGAACGAACAGCATAGAGAGGGGAAAACAGTATACAAGATGTTCAAAGGAAAAGTAGAGAAATTATCACTGCCAAAAATTTAAATTGCGTAACAACTTTGTGGCAATGGCAGTTATTTTGTTTCAAGGTGCATTCCAAAGCAATCCAAATCTTTTTGTTGTCCACCATTTATTTTATTGATCAAGACTCAGTTGAACTGCAATATTCAGCACTGGAACTAATAAATGGAGAACCAAAGACAGAGCTCCCTGGAACGCAAAGGTGTTTGAAAGAAGGATAAAACAGAAAAAATGAGAATGCTGCAGAAGTTGGCTTGATTATACAAGAGAGGCTGGGCTGAAGACAGTATGTTTGAAGGAGAAGGGATCCCCATCTGGAGCTCTAGCCATGATTTTGAAATGAGAATTTCAGCTTTTACCTAAAAAAAAACTGCCAACCTTTCCCTGTATGGCCATGAACAACTCCAGGACATGGAAAATCTGAAACTGGACCTGGCATGCTATGCATTACTTTCAATGGAAGAGAAAGCTCTGAGGGACTAAGTTTTTTTTAAGTTGAATATATTAAATATTTTTAGATGTTTAGTTTCTTCATTATTAAACATTTTTAAAAGTTTTAATCAAATATTCAAAATTTTTCTATTGTTTTGAGAAATCTAGTTAAGGCAGGGAGCTGGCTTAGGCAGCTGTCAAAGTGCTTCTTCCCTATTTATGGTACTTGTTCTGGCTGCTCCTCCACCATGATGGTAGAAGATTGCAGATGGACTTTCTTTCACTTCTCTTTCGGGATCTGATCATCACAGGCGAGGCCAGCAATTTCTTTTTATCCAAATATAGTTTATCCATATTATATATAGACTTATACGAGACATAACATTGTTCTGATTCACTGCACCAAGTGTATCATTACCTTCAGATAATGCTGGAAAAACTCAGCAGCTCAGGCAGCATGTATGGAAAGAAGAACATTTAAGGTTCAAGAGTTAGAACTCCTCCACTTTCTCTGCTACTTAGACTATTTTCTCTTTCTCAGCTAGAAGAATTTATCTTCTCTCTTCTTCAGTTCTAATGAAGGGTCACAGACTTGAAGCATTAACTGTTTGTCTTTCCATAGTGCTGCTTGACCTACTGAATTTCCCCAACATTTTCTATTTTTATTTCCAATTTCAGGTGTCTGCAGTTTTTTGAATATCATTATATTTACTTACAATATTTGTAGCATGTCAACACATCGTTAAATGTTTCATTCTCAAATATTCCATCAGCAAATTATTAGAATGTTTATTTCAGAGGTGCCAATCCCTCAGTACCTGTGCAGAAAGGATCCTATACTGTGACCTTTCCTC
>JARFYF010000036.1:32130963-32141022 GCA_030265395.1 Rhina ancylostomus
GCACGGAAATGACACTGGAAGAGTCACATCTATTTAAATTGCCTGCAAGTCCAGGAACACTAAATCTCCCTGAATTCACAGCTCACATGTTATATGAAAGCTGACGTTTGATAATTGTTTATTTCTATAAAATGATTACCATATTAAAATGTAGATAAATTTACTTCTGCTTATTGTTCTTTCATTCTTTTTTTCTATTAACATCCTATTAATATTTGCCAGATAATTAGTACTCGGCAAACTAATGGGGCCAAAGGTTGACAAGTTCCCAGACAGTTTGCACCATAGGATCCTAAAAGAATTTGCTACAGAGATAATGGATGAAGTAGATAAGGTTTATTTATTAGTCACATGTACATCAAAACACACAGTAAAATGCATCTTTTGCATCGAGTGTTATGGGGACAGCCCACAAGTGTCTCCACACTTCCGGCGCCAACATAGCATGCCCACAACTCCCTAACCTGTACGTCTTTGGAATGTGGGAGGAAACCCATGCAGACATGGAGAATGTACAAACTCCTTACAGACAGTGGCCAGAATTGAACCCAGGTCACTGGCACTGTAATAACGTTGTGCTAATTTTGAGAAGTACAAGAGGATTGGAAAACTGCCCGCTGATATCCTTAAGAAAGGAGGAAGACAACAAGCAGATTATTATAGGCTGGTTACTTGCAAAATAACTTCTTGTGTGGGACTTAAATGCCTTTTGAAAAATCTAAATATATTACATCCACTGATTTCCCCCTCTATTCACTCTCAAAGATCCTTGCTCAAAGAACTCAAATTTTCAGAAGTGGTTTCCACTTCATATACTCTGCTTGATCAGATTATAATCTTCCAAATGTTCTGCTCCATTAATTGATTCTAACATTAGGCTAAACAGTTGATAGTTCGCTGATTTTTGTCTCTGACCTTTTTTTGAATAAGGGTATCACCGGCAGTCTTCCAATCCTCTGGTACTTCTCCAGATTTTTGGAAGATTATGGCCTCTGTTACCACCATCTATATAGCATCTTCTTTTAGGATCGTAGGATGCAAACCATCAAGTCCAGCAGCATTATTAACATTTAGCCCCATTTGTTTGGGTCTAGAAAATTTAAACTAGAGCATTCTTTGTTACTTCTACCATTAAGACTGATGCACAATATCTGTTTAAGTTCTTTTCTGTTCCTTGTTCTCCATTAGCATTAACCCAATCTTATTTTCTAAGGGGCCTATGTTCACTTTGACTGCTCCCTCTTTATGTATTTAAAGAATCTCAGTGAGTTTTATAGACTTCATTAATTTGCCTCAGCTTATTTTTCCTCTTCTTGAGGATTCTTTTATCCTCCTTTGCTAAATTCTTAGCTAATCCCAATCTTCAGGCCTACCACTACCTTGTGTGACCTTATATGCTTTCTGTTTCATCTTAATACCCTCCTTAGTTAACCATGATTGGTTTACCGATCCCCATCACCACCTATCCAGCATCCCCTTCCCTCTTCATTGGGATGTACTTTTGCTGAGAGTCACAATCCATCGCCTTAACTATCAGTCACTGCTCATCCATTGTCTTACCTGTGACCTAACCACCTGCTGATCTACAAGATTTAACAAATTGGAAATTCTCAGGTCATGGCTGATCCCATTTAATGTGCTTCTTCAGTTCAACCCCAGTTTATACTGCACTTGACAGAACATTTGTTATGTACAAGCACATTGACATAACCTCTATCACCACATTTTTAAAATCATTAACATCACAATGTTAAGGAAATCTGGCTCTTTAAGACCTGAAAAGTTAAAACGTGCCAAATACATTCAGTTTATGCACTTGAGTGTATATCAATGTTTCTCAAAGGAAATGAAACTTGTTTTATTCAGCATTTTCATGAAGTGCATAAAATTCATTTTTGCTTCTTGAAGCATGATTTAAACTAGACAGCACATAATTTATAAGTCCTGCTCTGTCGAACACACTCACCTTGGTCGATTTTTCACTTTAATAATTCAGCATTCTGTCTCTCTGTCTGCAGGAGGACAAAGTTTGAATATACAAGTAGAAGCACCAGGAAAGAGAAAACGTGAACTGTGTACGTGAACAATTGGGACTTTACAGCTACAGTCCCTCATACAGCATCTAATTGAGAGGGTGGAGCTAATGTCCCTTCATCAGTTAAGTTTTGTTAAAATATGGAATTACTGTTTTGCAATTTCATCACAACAATTTCTTCAAATTGTCATGCAGAACGAGACACCATGCAGATTGTGAGGTGATGCGAAATACCTTTCATCTTTTGCCTTGAAGGCAAAATGCCACAGGAAATCAAAGTAAATTGTTGTCATCATTGCCCTTTGCTTTTAGTCTATTGATTGAAGTGAGAGTTCTCGATAGCCCATGAGGCCAGGATTTTCTGGACTGTCAGTGGCAATCTAGAACTATAATGTAAATATAACAAGTAAACAGCAAATACGAGGAAGTTGTTTGAGTGTTTCTTGAACATATTTCATCATTCTCTCTTACTCTTTTCTATTCTGGAGCTGTATTGCAGAAGAAACTTTCATTTTCATCCAGATCTTTCAATCAAATGTCACTTCTCTGGCAGTCCTTTGGCATTGAAAATGGTTTGGTCTCACTCCAGTTCTGTGGTGCTGAGGCAGGACCAACTGCAGGTGGGGCAGGAGGTGCTTGATCTGTTGAGTGGGTGGGTTGTTTGGGAGCTGATGGACTCCTTCTGCATGTCTGTACACTCTGGACAAATGGACACGCACTTAAAGCCAACTTTAGTGCTCCTTTCCATTTTGAGCAGTTGTGGGCCTGGGTTTCAAATGAGTTGGTGAGGATGTTACACTTATTCAGGTAGCTTTTGAGAACACCTTTGAATCTTTTCCATTTGTCTACCTGGTAATCTAACGAAGAAACTAGAGGAGAGTGCCTATTTTGGGTGTCTAATGTCAACCATGGGAAAGATATGGCCTCTCCACTGAAGCCAACTAAGTGCAATTAGCTCCTCTTGCAGGTGATGTTAGACTGGGAGAGGGTGCTGATGGTGGCTTGCTGATACTGCTGGTGGACTTGGAGAAGTTTGTGGAGGCAGCATTGGCGATATCGTTCCAGTAGTTCGATCTGCCTGCTATAGCTAGTTCGTGTCTCAGAAACAAACTGGAAGGCAGGGATCACTACTGCCCAGTAGGCCATGAGTTTATACCAGGTTTGCATTCTTGAGCTTCAAACACTATGTCAGACTGCCAACACCTGTGCTAGCCTACTGACAGCAATGGAGAACTTCACCTTTAATGTCTGCTTTCCTTGCGAGGCAACTCCCAAGCTACCAAGGCCCACATTTTGGATATTTAATGTCAGATGGTGGTGGACACTTAACATCAGACTGGGTGTATAGCAGGAGGAGGTTGGTAGAACACCTTTGCCTTGTGGATGTTTAGTGTATGGCACATTCCCTCAGTGAAAGAACTGAAGACTTGAAGCTTGGCTTCCGAACACACGTATATGCACGCTTTGTCTGTACTGCAGCTCGATGACCAAAATTGCACAACTTGGTTTTGGAGTGGAGGCAATATAGGTTGAACAGTTTTCTATTTGTTTTGTAAATTTGCTCCATTCTGTTGGAAGCTTATTGGAGGTGAAGTGAAGCATTCCAACAAGAAAGACTCAGAAAATTTGGTACAATGATGCAGCCTTCCTTCTGGACTGAGATTGGGTTTTTTTTGCAGACTCTTAATATTATGGCTTGCATGCTAACATGAAACAGACAAAAGCTGGAGATGTATTCATGAAGTGAGAAACAAAGTTAACATTTCAAGTAAATGACACTTCAGAGAAGAATCTTCTGCAGTCCCTCTTAACTGATGGAATTAAAGGCTTTGGTCAGAAAAAATGCCACATGTAATGTTTGAGGTTTCTCCTGCATGTCTCTTGAAGCTGTTACCTGGTAAAGATCATGTCCATTGTGGCTCTATAGATGGAAGGGAGAATGTGGCTGAAGAGGACCCTCCTGTGGCAGAGACCATGCTGTAGTCACCCCAAACAATTTGGGCTCCTTTCTTGAAGATGGTCTTGATTATGGCATTTGAGGTCCCCTCCTCACAGATATGCCAGAGAATTTGTTAAGTTCCTCCCCGCCAAGTTTTAGGACTTCAGCAGGAATGAAGATGTGTTTGGACTGGATATAACAAAGCCAAGCCACTTGTCTGGGACATACTCCCCAAGGCAACTAAATTAGTTCGGCACTAAGTACACTTTCCTTCCATTTGTACCAGCAATACGAACACACAGGTAGTTGAAAATAACCTAGAATGAAAATATATAATAGCTTCATAAAATATGAATCTAAAATTTTGGATAACACTAATTATAAAAGACAACTGAGTGCACATTTAGTTCATTTTATTTATTGCTGAAAATGTGGATAAAGAAATCTTTCATTTGATGTCTGGTGAGAAAGTAAGAGAGTTTGTAAGCCATTTAGCTTTACTTCATCCTTTTAGGTCTTGGAGAGTTGATTTATCTACTTTTCACAATTAATTCAGAAGTTCTTACTTCAGTCCTTCAACAAGGAAATCCATCACCACCTCCTCCAGACCAATCAGCAGTGAACAACAAATGCTGACCTTGCCACTGATGTCCAATCCCAGAAGTGATCAGGTAAGAAAGGAGCAGTTGTAATAGAACTGTGGAATCAGATAGGCAACCTCCAGAACACTTATCCTCACATTCATTCACTCAAGATAAATGAGTCACAATTAACATTGATGGTCCTGTTAACTGGTATCACAGAGAAATGCTTCCACGTGGGGACAGCCCTCCATAACAAATACATGGATTGTGGTGTTCTGCATCACATAATCCCATGTCAGCTTTAATGTACAACTCTCCTCCATCCAGGAAGCTAAAGAGCCCTTCCAGGTGAAGCAGAGATTCACATGCACCTCCTCCAACCTTGCCCATTGCATTCAGTGATCTCAATGTGGCCCCCTCTACATCAGCGAGGCCAAGCGCAAACTAGGCGTCTGCTTTGCTGAGGACCTAGGCTCTGTCCACCAAGGCCATCTGGAGCTCCCAGTTGCCAGCCATTTTAATTCCTGTCCCTATTCTCACACTGACCTATCTGTCCTCAGCCTCCTCCACTACCAAAGTGAGACCAAAGGCAAACTAGAGGGACAGCACCTTATATTCCACCTGGATATTTACAGCCCAACAGTATGAACATTGAATTCTCATAGTCTGCTTCCCCTCTTTCCCTTTATCTCTTCCTGACCTACACGGCAGCGATTATGCACAGAGCAAGATCCCACAAAAGATACTGATAGTATAAATGAATATCCGGATAATCAGTTTTAGTGATGTCAGTTACAGAATAATGATTGACCTGGACATTAGGGAGATAAATCCTGCTTTTCTGTGAACATTGCCAAGAGGTAATTGAAAGACAATGTGACCTATCTCATCTGAATGTACTGTTATTGACACTGTAATAGCCTCATACAACTGTATCGGAGAAAGAGCTCAAATTATATGTCCGGAATGAATCTTTGATTGCCAGCCAGAACCAAGGTTGACACCAATAATGATAAAGTGTTATGCAAGATTGGAAGTCGTGCATTTCCTGGAGCAATGCTCAAGTTTTTTTGTTAAGTAAAGCAGCGGAGAGCCCATGAATTTTGAATGAAGCAAGCAGTAGAAGATCAGACCTAATGCTGGTGCCAAACCTTGCCATTTCTATTGTATTTGAACCAACATAAAAGTGAATAATCGTGACAAGTTTCTACCAGCATTATATTGATCAGGTTTACTTCTCTCTAAATTACCAATGTTTAACTATATGGCTTATTTCACTTTTTGAATTTAACTCCATTAGATTTTCTCATTATTTTTAGCTGTTACTTTTCAGCATAATGCTGTCTTTGGACTGATTGCTTCACAAGCCACAGATATGGTAGATAATCCTCCCTAAACCTGTTTGCTTTTCCATCAGTACAGAATTCTGTTTGCTTTGCTATGTTCTGCACAAAACATTTCAGCCCATTAACAACTTCCCCACACAACAGACCTATTAAATTTTCACTTCTTACTGAGTATGGATCTTCTGCCAAGGAACATTAACTTATTTGTGCATGATACTCCATTCTTGACTTCAGTTGTTAATGCTTATTTTTCAGTTTGTTCCTAGTTGTTAAACTGGATCCTGAGAGGAATTCATTGAGCCATTGTTTTCCATTCCATCTTTCCCACTCTACCATTCATCCTGTGCTTTGTTTCTTCTTTCAGCTGTGTCTCTGTGGTTACCATTTATAAACAACAGACTCCATCCAATGTGGCTCCCACTCTTAAAATCAACTTAATATCTCCCCAACATAGAGTTTAATGGATAAAGTTCTTACAAAGCCATACAAACCAGAATACATTTACAACAGATGTTGAGTGAAGTGATATCAATAAAGACCAGTTGCCTATAACTGGTTTCTATATCTCTGGGCTACAGATATTGGTAACTGGGACAATCAAATCAGCCAACATCCTGATCAAAACCCAATAACCACTGTTATCTCCTTAACTAGAACGGGACTACGAATGAGAGGGTGTGGTGGCATTCAATAATTATATTAATTAATCCAAAACACACACACAAAACTAGCACATCTGATAACTTCTACCTCCATAGTCCAACCAAAAACCCTTGGAAGCATAAAAGTGGGAATCTAAAGCCTGGAATTCCCTTTAACTTATATCCCAACATTTCTTAATTTCTTTTTAAGAAAAAAGGACAAATTTGCTAATTTAAAATTGGACATGATTGGCCTTGAGAAAAAAAAAGAGACGATAAAAGCTTGTTTTTTTTCCCCAGTTTTAACCAATGAAAACTGACAACACCCCAAAGGCCAGTGTAGGACATTTTCTTTTCATTGATGAAACTTCATGCAAGCAATAAATGTTAACTACATAGACTATACATTCCATTCATTTTGCTTTTTGAGGCGGCAGCATCCGGCATTAAAAATGGTCACATACACCATCGATCTATTTGTTTGTGGCAGCTACTGGTCAGTTGCATAAAAGGGGATTAAAGAGAAGAGGAACAATGTGGACAGAAATGGGGCATAAACCAAAGGTTATTTGCAATTGCATAACAGAGCAAAGATTTTATTTATAGGAATAATTAAGGTAAAGCTAAGCCAAACTAGTTTTGATTTGGTCACATTTTATTAAAGATTAATTACAGAATGATAGAGCACAGAATGAGGCCATTCTGGCTCTCTAGTTCCATCCGCTAGCCCTTTCTCTGCAGCCTTAAAAACAAAAGTACCTGATTTTGCTGAACATGAATATAAAACAAGAAAGAAAAAAGTCCTGAAGCAAACCAAAATTAAAAACAGGAAAAAAGTTCAGGTTTTGTTTTTCAGAGACAACAGTACTAAAACTTTATATTAGGGTTACAAATGTTTTGTGGATTGTATTGTGAAAATCTTGCATGATAGTGAATGGGAAATTTCCACAAAACACTTCTCACACTGCTAAACATAAATAGGGTCACTATCATATCTTTAACATCAGGCTAGAGTTTTCCATTGGTGCTCTCTGTTACTTATGCATTCATAATACAACTTCAGACACAGGGCAAATGTGCATTTAAACACAGAAAAGCAAAATTTGCTGTCAGAGTTGTACTTCAAGAAGATGCCATCTTGCAGCCTACTGCACCATTAAAATTCATTGAACAGTGAAAGGTTGCTGCATTTTTGGAACATGTGGTGGGATTTGCAGGAGGTTGGCATGAGTCAAGTCAAGTTCTTTCAAATGTGTTAATAGCTCAAGTTAAGCGGGAATATCATTGTTCAAGATTTAATTGTCATTGGCTTTCCTTTTGATTTCTTTCTTTTTAATCCAGTCCATCATTCCCTCACTTTATTTCTCTCCCCATATCTCAATCTGCTCACTCCAATTTGCACTTCAGACTTTACAATGCTTATTCAGTCCTTCAATCTGTTTGTGTTGGGAGACATACAACTGCTTGCTCTGTTCATTCATGTCCCAAGCTCATGCTTCTCCACACCACTGTTGTCAACATTCACTTTTAACAAATTGGCATTAAAAATATCTTAAACCTAGCATGCAAGGGCAAGTTTAACTATCAGCAGATGCTGATATCCTGCTACAGAAATATTTGGCCCATGACTCAACCGTGACAGTAACAGGATCAAATGCAAGTCACTCTCTCAAAAATTGTTCACATATTCAGAGTTCAATGAATCTTTTCATTAAAATAACCTTGACTGTTTACAATCGATCTTATGAAACTCAATTCTCTCAATAATCAATACATTTGAGACAAAAATAATTCCAGAATAATAATTTCCATGCAAAACAAATATTGCTTCTTCAAGTGCCAGGAAGTAGACACAAAGCCAACTTTTATTTGTCTCACATTTACATTGTTTGTATTACTAGCACAGTATTTTTATTTTTCTATTCTTCATTGATTTTAATCATTTAAGGATGTTAATGTATGTCTGGCATATTCAAATGCATTCAATAAACAATGAAAACCTTAATTTTGACAGCTAGCTAAGCTGTTAGAAATGCAGGCTTTGTTCTGGCCTGCCATGTCACAACGTTGCTTCACTCAAGGTGCTGCCACTTTGCAGGTCCTCACCTTTCAAATCTGGACCACTTCAGGCAACAAGTTGATACCAGCAGATTTGAACTCAGTCACATCAAGGTCTCAGCCAACTGGTTTTATAGTTGTTGCAGAATACTTCCCTATGACGGCACAGTGGCACTGCATATAGTGCAACTGTCTCACAGCTCCTGAGACCCAGTTTTGATGCTGACTTCTGCTGTGGAGTGTGTGGGGATTGTCCATTCTCCCCATATCCATGTGATTCTCTCTGCAAGCTCTATCTTCCTCATAATCCCAGAGAAGAGGTGGTTGGAGGTTAATTGGATACTGCAAGTTACCCCTAGTGCAGGTAGATGGTAATGGATATGTGTGAGAGAATGGTTTACGGGAGAATAAGCAAAAGAATGAGATTCCTGACTTGTTCCATGTCACAAGGAACTATGGCAACAGATGTAGAAGATAGGTGGCTGCTGGTAAAACCCGTGTACATCATGGTTGAGTACTGGCCTCAATTCGGCTCCATTGATGGTGCCTTGTTGTACAGCACATGGATTCCCTGCACGACTAATTGCATAACGACACACACCTGAGCCCCATCAGGGGCCTAGCATAAGTACCCGGGTTTCTCTAGCACTAGTTGCCAGAGTATTGGTCTACCTTTGGCACCTAGTTGCTTAGAGTGGTCTACTCTAGAGCAGTCATGTGTTCTCTATTCCTTTTGAAGATCCAGTTTGTGTTGGGATTCCTCTTCAGATCTCTGAAGCAATATTCCTTCCAATTGCTGCCTGTGTTTGTCCTGAGGAAGTATCCTGACTCCAGTCTTGATTCAGTGTGCCACATTTGGGTTCTCTGCGAGCTTGCTCCTTGCTCAATATTGTGACAGTTATTGCAGAGAGTGGTCCCTGCTTGGTAGTGGGGTGTGTTGGAGGTGATGGAAGTGGCAGAGAATGATGTGTTGGATACACAGGCTGGTGGGTTTATGAACGCCTGTTATTCATAGAGTCATGGAGTTGTACAGCATTGAGAAAGGCCCTTCCATCCACTGTGTCTATACCAACCAACATGCACATCTATACTAATCCCACTTGTCTCCATGAGATATGAACAAAATGCTGGAGGAACTCACTACCCTAAGGTCTCGACCCGAAACGTCGAGCTGTTCATTCCCCTCCACACATGCTGCCTGACCCACTGAGTTCCTCCAGCATTTTGTTTGTGGCTCCAGATTCTAGTATCTGCAGTCTCTTGTGTCTCCCTCTGTGAACTGCTCATTCAACTTCCTGTCAAGATGTTTCTTGAATGTTGCTACTGTTCCTGCCTCCACCACTTCCTCTGGCAGCTCATTCCAATGCCAACTACTCTTTGCGTGAAAACATTTTCCATCTCATGTTAAACCTATGCCCTTTAGTTTTAGACATGCCTCCCATGGGAAACATGCTCT
>JARFYF010000036.1:32182349-32196383 GCA_030265395.1 Rhina ancylostomus
CCCAAACACTAGTATCCAATCCAATCTATAGTAATCTTCAAACACCCCCCTCCCCAATCATACCTCAGATCACACCCTTCACTCTAGCTCTACAACCTAATTCTGTTCACGGGATCCATCCGACAAATTTTCCACTACTCTCATCCACTCCCACCACCCTGACCCTTTGCCTCCATCTCCCCATTTCATACTCTATAGCCTGTTCACTACAGGCATTTCCTGGTCACCTAAACCACGTGCTTAATACTTGCAGCAGTTTCCATAAGCCTCTTCTAATCAGGGGAGCAGCTACTAATCCACAATATCAACGACAGATTGCAGCTGTCTACTGAGCCCTACACAAAAACATGAATCCCTTCCATTTTTCACATTCCCCACTCTTTCTCTGAACTTGACCAATCCATAAAGTAACATATTACAACATCTCCAATAGGTTTTACCCATTCCCTTCCTATCACACTACCCTCACCCTCTCAGGGCCCTGTACCCATCTCTAAGGTTTTGCTATCTTACTACAGGTCCATGCAGAGAAAATGAACAGGTCCGAGAGGAAGCAAACAATGAAGAGAAAACAGAAACAGATGGAATGGCAGATGTTACAGAGAGGAGTTAGACAATACATTGATGTAGAAATGACAGCTTTTTTATGAAATCAAGTCTCTTCTGACATTTTTGATACAACTACCAAAACCTCACAAAATCAGGACTAAACAGTGTTCTTCTTGCAGTTTCCTTTTCGTTTATGAGATGGTGACTTAAGTACCACATTTTACAGAGTTGCTCAACTTTGAAACACAGCAACTGTCATGACTAGCAAATGCACAAACTCATTAAGTTTGCTCTTTAACAATTAAAACACAACAATAACACACAAGCCATTAATCCACAAATTCATGCAAAGTTGAACAAGAATCAAAATTTAGTCTAACATTTTTGTGCATCACTCTAACTCATCACAGTCTTCCAACTAATTACCAGTACCTTGAAAAGCTGCCACAGTGGGAGTGTAATCAAGCTTCATACTTCATAGGGAAAAAAAAACCTTTTTCAAGCTTTTAGTATACAGTCTTGAAGTTAAAATATAACCCTGTTGAAAAGACCTTTATGTCATTTTAGTATTTGTGAAGGCATAAAATGGGTGATATCAGATCACCACTCATTACTTAACCTTTCTAAATTTTATTTTATTGAAGTCAATGGAAAAGAAAATCATTGGGATGTATAATCTAATATTGCATGTTTTTCACCATCAAGCAAAGTTAAAATTACTCCCATGGGTTCATGAGAAAAACATACAAAATTTTACTATTAGGTGTAGAGATGGTTTCTGGTGTAAATACCACACTGGTAACCATATCCGAGGATCATTCTTCAGTTCCATATTATTTTAGCTCATGGCAGGATCATTTTGCCCTTTACTCTTCCATTCTTGTGACAACTATACATTATGCATGTCCTATGTATTGTACTTACCTCGAGGACACAATGATACATGATCCAAGATTAGGCTATCTTCCCAGAAACACACATCATCCTCTGAATTCCACTTAATCAGATATGTGCACAACTGTAATTTTTAAGAGAAAAAGCATGTACTAAAAGGATTAAATGGTATTAATAACCATGATTGATGGTTTATTGTTCAAAAGTTTCAAAAGATTCAAAAATAATTATAATTTTAATTCTCTATTTTTGTGATTTGATATGAAAGCACAATTTTTATAACCCTATTTCAATATCCCAATGGAATGCTTTGATCATGTGTTCATAGAACAAACCATATTTCCTATATTCATTGAAACCCAGTTTAAGGTACTTGACTATCAGAACATGTTGAAGAGTCTAGAATTGTTTACTTTGCAAATGTGATGACTTTCGGAAGATATTATTCAAGAGCTGATATAAATTGAACATCAATAATTTTTAAGTAGTTTCAAACTCTAGAACTAAGGCAATATAATCCATGTACATTTGCATTGTTTTTATTTAATCTTCAACAGGATCAATGGAAAATCGAGAGCACAGGCACATTCTTGAAAGAAAAATGCCCAGTTTAAATTTGCTCACAGGATAATGATTGCAGGAAATGGACAACCAGAAATAGACAAATAAAATGGAGAGAAATGAAGAAGGAAAAATTGAGAGATATGGCTTGATATTGGACAGCATGGGTTCTTGGGAGATATTTGTTTTGGGCCAAGCTAGAAAAATTACCTAAACTTTGTTGTTTTTTCTGCTGTCTAATGTTCTTACAAGATGAATCCATCTTGGATATTCAATTCCTATTTATCCAAGATGGTTTAGATTTTCTAAACCTTTAGTTCTATTACAGAAATTATTAATTTTAAAAATTAAAAATGATTGTATTTTGGAATTATTAATTGTCTTTAATGGAAAGGAAATTAAAGAAGTTATGTTTCATTATTGGCTTTCTAAAATAATTGTATTCACATACAGTTTGTGTTATTAGTTAAAACTACTTGAATTGAAAAGATGTTAAAATAACGGTTGAGAATAATGGATTAGGTCGATCATTCTGGTTGCAGAACCAGAAAGATAAGGCACATAAATGCACCGTCGATCATATTTTTAAACATCAAGCTGTTCAGATAATCTTTTCTCAAAATATGAAATGTATGAAGATTGTTTGATTTAAATCAAGATGTATGTGGGAAGGTGTGTTCATTACTTTGTACTATTACTTAGAAACAAATTGAAGACATTGAACAGCAGGGAAAAGTTGAGGATTTCAGTAACTCAGCCATGAAAACAAAACCACTGGAACTCACAGTCTGAAATATCAAGTACTGAAATGTCTGGACTATGGCTGATAATATGGAGGTGTTTGTTTTCAGTCTGCATTGTCTCACATGACATCAACACACTGCCTTCCACCTTGGAAAGTCTGGTCAACAACAGGGATACTGCACAAGCGATGCTGCACGCAAGCCCTTCAAAAGCAATCGATGCCACCAGCCTTTGAATCTTTGTTGGAGCTCAAACAATTGCCATACTGTCAATCAAATAAAAATTGGGAAATATGGATATAAGACAATCCTTGTACATTTCAGAATATTACCCTCACTCTATATTACCTCCATTGAGCATTTAGTTTAACCTCCAGGTCTCATTCAGCTTCAGCCTTAAATTTGTAAATAGTATTCATCGGGTATGAGGAGTTGCTAATGAAACACTGGGATGGGCAAAATGGTCCTGAGTAAAGTGCTTGTTTAGTCCAAGTATAAATCAAGTCAACATATTGCTGATGGAGTTTTAGAGTAATTAATTTTGCTAATTCTCATTTACAATGAATTGTAAATTAAAGAGGCTGCACAACACTTTGGAGACCAGCACCCTTCCTTACACTAACCATCTATTTGGGAATAAACATGATGCTGGTGTTGATTCCAAGTCCTACTTAAGGGATGTCCACCACTTGAAGTTCACTCACTGCCAGAGCTAATGAAGAGGACATTTAGATTGAGGCAGGATAGTTTCTAAGACATTTTAACAAGACTTCATCAACATATTAGTATCATTTATTCCAGAAAGTCTCAGGGATTATCATCACAAAGAGTTCATGAAATTCATGTTTAACCACATTACAAAATAGTGCCATCATATTCTACTCCACTTCCAACATCCACTTCCATTGCGAGGAATAGCAAATGGTGTTCAATTCAGACAAGTGTAAGGCGTTACAATTTGGGAAGTCAAACCAAGGTAGAACTTTCATATTAAATGGTAGGGCTCTGAGGAGTGTTGTAGAACAGATGGACCTAAGGAGTACAGATACATAGTTCCCTGAAAGTGGCATCACAGATAAACAAGGTGGTGAAGAAGGTGTTTGGCACACTGGCCTTCATTAGTCAGGGCATTGAGTGTAGGAGCTGGAACATTATCTTGCAGTTGTACAAAGTGTCGATGAGGCCTCACCTGGAGTATTGTGTACAGTTTTGGTCACCCTGTTATCGGAAAGACATCATTAAGCTGGAAAGAGTGCAAATAAGATTTACAAGAACATTGCCAGGACTCACAGGCCTGAGTTATAGAGAAAGGTTGGGCAGGATAGAACTTTATTCCTTGGAGTGTAAAGAGACTGAGAGGCGACCTTAAAGAGGTGTATAAAATCATGAGGGGCATAGACAGAATGAATGCAGACAGTCTTTTTACCCTGGGAAGAGAATAAAAAAACTAGAGGGCATAGGTTTAAGGTGAGAGGGGAAAGATTTAAAAGGGACTTAAGGGGCAACTTCTTCATGCAGAGAGTGGTGTGTACGTGGAATGAGCCGCCAGAGAAAGTAGTTGAGGCCGGTACAATAACAACATTTAAATGACATTTGGATAAGTACAAGGAAAGTTTTAGAGGGATATGGGCCAAACGCGGGCAAATGGGACTAACATGTGGGCACCTTGGTCGGCATGAATGAGTTGGGCCAGAGGACCCATTTCCGTGCTGTATTACTCTATGACTCTGAGAGTAATTCAAAAATAAAAGTGAGCATTGAAGGCCAATTTGCTCTCTCATGGATGGAAGTTGAGGACAAGTCTGGGGAACCCTGGCCCCTAAGGGACCAGTGTTGTATCAAGAATCAGGACTCAAGCAGTGAATGACTCTTCAGACAAGGATAAAACCTTTTATATTGGAGCTACATAACAAGATAGCAAGAAAGAAATATGGTGCTGATGTACACAATATACATTCAGGAGAGGAGAGCCTGGGTGGTCAATCAGGAACAAATCAATGCAACCAATCACACACCCACAGTCGTGCACAATGAGGATAATGAGCAGGAGGTATGATTGCTGACAGAACTATAATCAGAAAAGCCAATCTAATCATCCATTTCAGGAAGGTATACATGGCCCAGCCTGATTATCAGAGGAACACTTAGACACAGCAATAATCAGCAAAGTTTGGGATCTGTGGGTAGAATATCTTCAATGATTTGAAAGTAGTTTAAATGATTGGTAATAGTGGTGAAAGTACTGATAGTATTTGTAGAAAGTGTAAGAATTTAGTTAAGGATCATTTTGTTTCATAAGTCAAAAAATTAAACTCTGACAGGTCCACTGGATTGGAAAGACTCAGTTCCCACAGCTTACCAAGAGAACAAAAATATACCACTACAATTTCTGCAATTCCCAAATAATAAACTCACTGCTGGTTCTGGGGAAATGTTGTGGAAAAAGATCACTGCCATACTTGGCTACGTTAATGATAACCACACTTCAAAGCCAATCAATATATCTGACAATTCTGAGAGGCAGGTTGAGTCAATACAATGCCAGACCATAATAAACAGAAATATTTACACAATCTACCAGTTACATAGGAACTGCTCTGAGGAAGGACCATGGTCAAGCTCACCTTTATTATCTTGATAACCACATGATTCAATAATAACGTAGTTGTTAGCTAATTAATCCCTCACTGTTGTTGACAGACCTGCAGGAGATGAAGAGCACATCCCTCTTTCCCATGATCCCACCCAAATGGTGGAGAGCTTTGAAAACCAAGGGGTCAAAGACACCCACTCCTCCCAATCACACTTCAATTGTAAAATTCCATATCTCAAATTGCTCATATGCTGCAATTTTATTTGTAAAATGCAAATAAATTTACCATCTGTTTCCAATGTGACAAAATCCTGGAGACAGTCTATTCTTAAAGAGGAACATTATTCAAAGGGTCTTAAAACTTCCCCAAATTCAGAACAAAGCAATCACATAACTATTTTTGGACAAATTTATTAATTTATTTCCCTAACAGTAATTTTACCATTTGAATGGTATGCAGCCATCAAGCTTGGTATCCTCCAGATATCCATCATAGAGTTCCCTGAGATGCATTAAAAGCTCTTCAATGTTTTCACCAGTAAGTGCAGACACGGGGATTATTCTACAATGCTTTACTTTTTCTCGAAGCAAAACAAAATTGGCTTTGGACTCTGGAAGGTCTATCTTGTTCCCAATGACACAAAATGGTCTCTCCAACAATTCTTTCTCATACTGCTCCAGTTCATACTTTAAATTTTCCAGCTGCTGCCAGGGATCCACTGTTGACAGATCGAGCACAAATAGTAGAAAGCGGCAGCGTTCAATGTGTCTCAAAAAGGAAAGTCCCAGCCCTTTGTTTCTGTGGGCACCTCTGATGATTCCAGGAATATCTGCAACTACAGGAGAAGTATCTCTTTAAATACAGAATTTCATCCATCACAGATTAAGCTACTTTTACGCTGAAAATCAGATACAATTCTGCTTTAGTTACTATAAAGTCATAAAGAGATACAGCACAGAAACAGGCCCTCAGCCCACTGAATCCGCACTGACCATCAACTACCCACTTACACTAAACAAATGTTAATCCCTTTTATTTATTCTCTCCTCATTCCCATCAACTCCCCCTCAGATTCTACCTACACACTTGGGTCAATCTACAGCCACCAATCAATCTATCAATCTGCACATAAGATATCTTTATGAGTCACATGTACATCAAAACACACAGTGAAATGCATCTTTTGCGTAGAGTGTTCTGGGGGCAGCCCACAAGTATCGCCACACTTCCAGCACCAACAAAGCATGCCCACAACTTCCTAACCCGTACGTCTTTAGAATGTGGGAGGAAACTGGAGCACCCAAAGGAAACATACGCAGACACGGGGAGAACATCCCTACAGATGGCGGCCTGAATTGAACCGGAGTCACTGACACAGTAATAGTGTTACACTAACCGCTACACTACTGTGCCTGCCCATCTTTGGGGCTGTGGGTGAAAATTGGACCACCATAGGAAACCTACTCGGTCACAGGGAGAATGTGCAAACTCAGTTTTTAACTCAGAAACTGGTGTAATCAAAACTTATAACAGATGTCTACAAATCATATAGCAGTAAAAGGAAACTCTTTAGTTTTAGAAGATTTGGATGTTGAAACTCTCTTCTGTTCCCTACATCCTTTACGACATCAATGCCTTCAGCTCAAACCTCCCCCCAAAACCTCTCCCCTTCATCTCTCCCCAAACCTCTTTACCACACCACTTATCTAACTTGCTTTAAACTTGACCTTTGGCCAAGCATTTGGTCACCTCATCTCTTCTAATTTTCTCTTCCTTTGGCTCAGTGTCAATTTCTTTGGTTGTTTACACTCCTGTGAAGCAGGTAGCACCTTTTACTAAATCTTGAACAGCCATGGGAAATTATCGCCCTTATCCCCAGCCCTGCATATCACCTTATTCTAAAGTAATAACGTTGGAAGATGGATCAGTCGACTTGTGAATGCTGTGGTGCAGTTAAGGATGGTTGTGGAGTTCAAGGAGGGATGGTTGCTGACATCATTAGATCTTTGCCTGGGATACATTTAGTGATATTTTAGTAAGCAAACTGCACTAAAGAACTGAACAAAAAAAACTGAAAGCTTTTCAGGAGCTCACACTGTGTGTGTCCCTAAGGCCCAAGAGCCCGTTCCTGGTGATTCCTGAGCCTCCTGGCTTTCTTGCCCAACATTAATGCAAGCTCAGACCAGAATCTGCCCTGGACATGCTTCCAGCCATGAAAGGGAGAAGGCACAGAAGGAACAGTAGTGAAGAGAACTGATGGGATGTGAAGCTCTTAACAGAAAGTTGCCCTTGTAGGTCTCATTTTTGAGCAAAGGCTGAAATGAGGTTTCAAACAGATAAGTCAAACTTGCAGGTAATTACTACAACTCATTTGTGAGGATTTATAAATGAATTGTGCCCATTTGGGCAAGTTACGAGGAAGCAAAGAGGATCCATAAAAATGTAAATCAAAAAGCGCAATTGCTAAAAAACAAAAATACAGGAAACACTCGGGAGATCAGGCAACATCTGCAGAAAGAAAAAGAAAATTAAAATTTAAGCAAATATCCTTCATCAGAACTGGGGGAAACAAAAAAACTAAAGCTAACTTGTTTCTTTTCTCTTTCCAGTTCTAACAAAGGATTTTCTTTCCACGGATAATGCCTGACCTACCGAGTGTGAATGAACCTCACCGAGGAGTTTAAACAGGGAAGCAGATTTTTATGAATAATAAATGTGATCCAAATTCCAAACCCTGAATTAATTCACTTTTCAACCTGATTTGAAATGATCAGAATTGTTACTGGTAAATTTACTTTAAATTTTCAAGACCATAAATGCTACCCCATTCTAAGATGTTACTTTAAGACATTGTTGTTAAATCAACATTTACCTGCGATCTGCTCAAAGTCTTGATATTGAATTACACCAACATGAGGATTTAATGTTGTAAATGGATAATCAGCGACTGCTGGCTGGGCATTTGAGACTACTCGCAGGAGAGATGATTTACCAGCATTGGGAAAGCCAACCTTAACATAACAAGAAAACATTTAGTCTTCTTCTCAAATCACGCTGGGTGCTTTGCATCCATATAAACTTTGCATCCAATTTTATCTGTTTTTAAATAAAACATTATATAGTCCATTCACAGATATAAACTACCGGTGGTCTCAATATTTGAAAAATTAGCTTATAAAATGACTTTGGTGCAATGATTTGGTGACAACACAGCATTCTCAATAGAACTGTTGCATTTTATTATTTCACTAGATAGATGATCAGTAAGGAACTACAATTATCTGCAGGAAAAAGGCAGCATTTGGTTCAGTAATCAGCAGATGAGCACAATGTATTGTGTGGAAGTTGTAGTACTTAGGGAATTTTTCAATGTAATCTCTGGGAGAAAAGATATTCATTTTGCCTCTCCTAGACAAGGTAGGTTAATGAGCAGTCTTTTCATTGGAGTTCCCATTATAAACCAACAATCTGGGTCATTTATGAAGTATATAATCAACAGAATATTGCTTGCATAACACATTTTACCTCTTTTGCAGCATTCCTTGACAAGAATTTTTAAAATTCACATACGTGGTGTAGGTGTATGTGGGCTGGCATTTTTGCTCATTACTAATTGCTTGAGAAGCTGGTGCTGAGCCATCTTCTTAAATTGCTGCTGTCCATGTGGTGGAGGTATTCCCACATTGCTATTAGAGGAAGTTCCAGGAACTCCATTTGGCTATGATGGAGTAGTGATATTACTAGTGTTCCATGCACCTGCTGACCTTGTCCTTCCAGTTGGAAAAGGCACACGTTTGGGAGGTGATAGAGTAACTTGCCAATGTGCAAGTTACTGTAAGTGCATCATGTGAATGGTACACAATGCAGCATTGGTGTACCAGTGTTGCAGGATTCAAAGCTCAAGGTGGAGGATGGAGTGCCTCTTTGGTGGCTTGTTTTATCCCAGAAGATGTCAAACTTGGGAGTGTTTTCAGGGATACACATTCATGCAATAGAAAAGTGCCCAATCACACACCTGATGCATTTTGTGGATGTGGAAAGTTGGGAGGCGAGTCACGTTGTGCAGAAGATCTGGCCTCTTATGTGCTCTGGTAGCTGCACTATTCACGTGGCTGGTCTTGTTAAGTTTCTGATTGTGGATGGTATTGGTGTGGGATATAGTAATGGTAATTTTCTGAGACTTGAGTAGCATGAACAATACTTGCCACTTATCAGTCAAACTTGAATGTTGCCCACAGCTAGCTGCATATGGACATCGACCACTCCATTATCTGAGGGACAGTGAGGGAACATCCTCAATTCCCACCTAGTATTGGAAGGTCAAGCCACTGTTGGATCGGATGGCTGACTAAGGACTCTGCCTGGGGATCTCTTGCTGAATACTCTGGGGTTGGGGCTGCAAAGACTGGCCCCCAACATTACAGGCTTTTGTATTAATCCATCAGTCTTTCCTTTCTGATTGCCTTGATTTGGTCAGAAGGAAAGCAAAATACTTTGACTTCTCCCACTATTCCATTCAAACTCTTCTTCTGCAGTAGCAGAGAAAGCCAAAGGCTTAATCACTCCTCCTCATTCAGCTACAGTGCTAGTTTATTCACCTACCAATTAAATAGATTTAGTTCCCCCAACCTCAATTTCCTTAGTCCCATCACAACCACATGGTCTGATCAGTTAGGCAACTTGCTGTACCATTTCACATTGCAGATAAAAATATTTCTGGATTGAAGTGAGTTTTACCCTTTACTTCAGACAGATACACCATGGCTATACACAGGTCAGAGTGAAACAACATGGAATCAGGCCCTTTGGCCCACTGAATCCCTGCTGTCAAATACCCATTTATGCTAATCCCGTTTTATTCTCCCCACTTTCCCATCAACTCCCCCCAGATTCTACCACTCACCTACACAATAGGAGCAATTTCACAGTGGCTAATTAACCAATCAACCTGCACATCTTTTTATGACGTGATCATACTGAATGGCTGAGTGGCCTTCTCCTGCTCCAACTTTCTTGTGTTCTTGACTATATCAAAATAATTTTATTAAAATCGATTATTTGTTTGCAGGACCTTAAAATGTGCAAACAGGCAGTTCACTTTATCATGTTATAGAAGTGATTGTGCTTGCAGCTCATTGGCTGTAATGTAATTTGGAATGTTCTGAGAACAGGAAAAAGTTATATATAAGAGCAAATCCACTGGTTACGTCATTCCACAGTGAAATTACTTGTGGGCTGAATTCACTTAAAGCTTTCTATCATCACTTGAGTCACCTCAGAATATTTTTTTCCTTAAATTCACATCGTACAACCATGGAAATTACAATGATGCATACTGATGCCTGCAGAGGTTGTGGGGGCAGATACATTAGGGACATTTAAGAGACTCTTAGATAGACACATAAATGATGGAAAAATAGGGGACTATGTGGGAGGGAAGGGTTTAGATAGATCTTAGAGCAGAATAAAATGTCAGCACGAGACTGTGGGCCGAAGAGCCTGTACTGTGCTATAGTGTTCTACGTATGATCTCTCTTAATAATAGAAGCTCATCGTGGTGAAGATGACTGGGAGAGGAAGGGGAGTCAGGATGGAAGAAAATAAGCTGCAGGCTACTCTAGCTTCCCAGCACATCCAATTAGCAGATGTCTTGGGCAGGCCTTCTTCCTGATCTCTCAGTTGAGGAAGGAACTCAGAAGTGATTTTTTTTTTAAAGACACCATATTTTTGCAATTCAAACATTTGTGTGTCTCAAAGAAAAAAAACTTTCAAAATATATCAGTGGTGATGAAGTTATTCAAGTTAAACAGATGCAAGGTGCTAACACAACCGGTCATAAACAAATCACATGGAATGGAAGTCATAGAATTTTTCAGCCTTCACTAAAATTGTGAAAAATAACAATGTGGCACGAAAAAGCTAAACAAAGCAGCATGGATCCTGGGAGTCTGAAATAAAAACAGAAAAGGCATGAAAGGCTCAGTGGAAGCAGATACAATAGTGGTGTTTTAGAGGCTTTTAGATAGACATAAATACACAAGGAATGGAGGGAGATGGACCACGTGCAGGCAGAAGAGATTTAGTTTAATTTGGAATCATGCTCGGCACAGACATCATGGGCCGAAGGGCCTGTTCTTATGCTGTACTGTTCTATGTTCTGAGTCAGGCAGCTTCTGCTGAGGTAGAATCAGTATTAATGCTTCTAGTCAATGGAATTTCATCAGAAGTGCTTGAGCAGGGAAGCAAGGGGAAGAAGCAGAATCTTCTGCTGAAGACGGATCACTTGCAGCAGAGGGGAGAGAGTCTAGAGAGATAGTGAAAGTACGAGATCGTATGAGATTGCACAAGGGAATGGGATTCAAGGAAACTGATGGGGAAGGGAGATCCTGAGGAGCGTTTGTATCCAAGAAACATTTAGGTTCGCCTGAAAGGAAGAAAAAAAACATTCTTCTAAAACTAGAATATTAACATTAACTTTGTTTCTCTTTGCACATGCTTCCTGTCCTGAAGGATAACGTTTTTTTCTCCCCCCAAAATCCTGACCTTCTACTAGCTGTGAAAAAGCCCAATTACACCTTGCCATGAAAAGGTGGTGATTGATTTTACTGAGACATCGGACACACCAGCCAAGTGTTCATCACTGCATGAAACAACGTCACACCGGACACTGCTTCAAAGTTAACTGAGGTGCTTTCAGTGTGGGTTCGCACTGCATCCTAGGGAGTTGCAAACAAAAATAACTTCAATCTGTACCTACCATCCCACCATGAGCCATGGTCCTGAGCTCCAGCTGCAGGATTCGCTGTTGCCCGGGTTCCCCTGGCGTTGCAAACATTGGTGCACGATTCTCGTTGGAAAGAAAGAAACGGTTTCCCTTGCCACCTAGCCCACCGTATGATGCCACGTATTCTTCTCCGTGTGATGAGAGATCGGCTACCATCTTCCCATCTTCCTTGACCACAGTACCAACTGGCACCTAAGGAGGTAAATAAAATTTAATTAACCTGAAGAGACCACAGAAATGCAATGTTCTAAAAGTTTGTCACTACCCACCAGTAGATAAGTATTGGCTGCATTCTTTCCATAACAATTTTTACTTGCTCCAGGTTCTCCATCAATGCCACGATAAAATGATTTAATGCCAAGCAGTGATTTCACTTGTTCAGCAACTGGAAAATCAAAATTTCTTGAAATAAAAGTATACACCAAACAATAGAAAGTCCTATTTATTTGTGGAATCGTACAAATTAGCTCCCAATTTTCTTACACTGCAGAACACAAAATCTTTGGGGGGGGGGGGGTTGTCGTTCGTGGGGTAGTAGGTTCAAATTTAATTCGTTATAAATTCAGGAGAATACTGAAGCGTTTGCTTTAGTTTACACCTACAGTTATTTTCATCATTATTAATATTTCATACCAGTGGGAATAAAACAAGGACACATTCCCCTGCAGTGGAATGCACACCTCAAAATCTTTCTATCCATAGGGCTAAAGTCACACTAATAAGAAGACATACTATGAAGCTAAATTGCTGTACAATCATTTTTACACGATTTAAACAAAATGTTCTGGAAAAATTGTCATGGACTTCTTTAATTGTTCAAAATATCCCGCTTTTTAATATATAAATGGGCTTTCAGTGACTTTTACATATGAAATCTTCCACTAATGAATCCTTTGGATATATTTTCTATAAAATTCATCTTTTGAACAAGAAAGGCTACACAAATAAACTTTAAAACATTCAGATTTTTGACTAATCACCTAAATTTAGAATACCACAAATTTTGCATCAGTATTTAATTCATAACACAGCCTTCCCTCTGGTATGGATGTGAAGGTCCCATAACACAACACTGGGAGCAAAGATGATCTCCTCGTATCCTGTCAGTACTTAACCCTCAACCAACATTGACTAAAACAGGTCAGTACATCTCAAGCTCTGAAGAGGAAGATTTATTCCGATACCTGTGTCTACATCTCCATTTTCAGGTTCAGCCCTATTATTAAATTTAGTCTCACTTACAGGTTAGTACAACAGAAGATTGCCATGGGTCATGATGTAAATATACTTGATTTGACCCCACTAAATCAGATTGTTGTGCGATTAATACAATTTATTTGTGGAATCTTACAAATTAGTTCCCAATTTTCTTACATCACACAAGGATTACACTGCAAAGACAAAATTCATTGACTAAGTGTTTGTAATGGAACTATACAGCTTCAAATTCTTTATTTTCTTAAATTAAAACTACGCTGCAACATAATCTACATTTTAATAAATACAACAGTTTTTGTACAATGAAGTGGATGACATAATGAAGACAATTTAGATGCAATGTTAATTTGTTCAAAAACTTGTTATGCAATGCCTTTCTTTTAAAACAGATAAGCAGTGAATTAGGTAACGTACTTCCCATTCGTAAAGACATTTTGCTTTTTTTTAACCCTGATGGTTACAATATATTAAACATTTAAAGAATCTATGAAAATACTAAGACATCAATAAACTAGTAAAAGAGCAACAATGTTACATTACAAAGAATATAGAACAGTACAGCACAGGAACAAGTCCTTTGGCCCATAATGTCTGTACTGAACACGATGGCAAATTAAACTAAATCTCTTTTGCCTGCACATGATCCATATCCCTCCATTCCCTATATATTCATGTGTCTATCTAAAATCCT
>JARFYF010000036.1:32239337-32257093 GCA_030265395.1 Rhina ancylostomus
TACCACCTCACACTTCTCCAGATTGAACTCCATCTGCCACTTGTCAGCCCAGCTCTGCATCCTATCAATATCCCTCTATAAGCTTCGATAGCCCTCTACACTATCCACAACACCACCGATCTTCGTATCATCTGCAAACTTGCCAACCCACCCTTCCACCCCCTCATCTAAGTCATTAATAAATATCACGAAAAGTAGAGGTCCCAGAACCAATCCCTGTGGGACACCACTAGTCACAGCCCTCCAATCCGAATGCACTCCCTCTAACAGTAGATTGGCTACATCAAATGAATTCCTGGGCAAACCAGTAATGCTTAGAGAACTGTACAGTCGCATAGTGCAGGCTGATCAAAATCTATAGCACTTGCAGGCTTTATGTCCATAATTATGATTAAAATTAATCAACTCTGTCCAAATTTATCCTATGCAAATGCTGAATAAGCTTCAAGTTCTTTTACAGTTTTGCTTTTACTAAGCAACTGCCTTTCTTGGCTTTTAACCTTTGTCAAGAGAAAACAGGTTATAGTTCAGGAGCTACTGCCGTAATAGTTCACATATATATTTAATATACTAGCCATAATCATAAATGGGTAGTTGGGAATCATAAATAGTTAACTGCATTCTTGATTAGTTTAAAATCTTAATACACATTCACACAGTAAATAAAACTGTACTTTGACCACTTTGTGTTAGTTGGGAAAATGGTTAGCTCCATTCCTTTTGGCTGGCATGGGCACAAGGGGCAAATGGCCTCCTCCTGTGGTGTAAATGTCTATGACATTTTTGAAAGAAGCATCTGAAAGAACACGAAGAGACATATTTAAAGACTGGGTCTACCTGCCAAGACAACAGAAATTTCAGCCTTCAAAACACTGGAACAGGTAAAGTTAATCCTCTTAAACCAGTACTGAACCCTCTGCTCTCTGGTCTATTCATGGGTCTTGAAAGTGCAGAAGAATTTTGCTCAAGTAGTGTCAAAGCCTTGTTGTTGGCACTAAATACCAAATGGTTTTTTTAAAAGAAAATTTCAGTTGAATAATCCAAAAGAGCCTTATGCACAAGTTTGTCAAGGCAAAAAACTGTAGCTTAAAGAAGAATGGCTTCCTTATTTCTTCATCTACTAACTAAGAGGTATTACAAAAGGTTTTATGTGGACTTACATCATCAGTAAATCATGTGCTTACATAGAAATTGTTTATCACTAATTGATGTTACCAACAGCTCCTTTCATTAAGTAGATAAAGTCATGACATGCCTTAAGCGCTCTGGTTCATAAAATCATAAACACAAAATCAATTCAATATTGAAGTTCCATTAACTATGACTCAAAATCAAATCAGAATAGGGAAAATACAGGGCAAAGGCAGAAGAGCAATAGGGAGTATACTTAATGGGATAGTTCTATTAAAAAGTTATCTAGACATGATGGGTTGAATGGTCTTCAGCCATGCTGGTTCATTCTATAATGCCAAATTATATCCCTCATATATCAGTTACAGAGCATTTAAAAAGGAGCAATGGATTAATGTGAATATCTAGTTCATTTCACCCGAGACAAAGTTGAATTACCTTTAATAATTTTTGTGATTGTTAATGGCCCTGTGGCTCCACCTGACCAAAAATGAAGTTTGTATGATAGAATTCAAACTACTGTAGGAAACTGACTAGGAAAACTACTGTTGGAATACATTCTGGGTTGCTTAATGGAAAACTTGCTGAAACAGTAGAAAACTACTTGGATCTGTATTGGATATAAATGAATGGAGAGCAGACCACTGAGTGGTATTGATTCTCCCCAGTAAATTTCTCCTACCACTCCCTGCAAGAAAGAAAATGAGAATCTTACTCCCATATTTTTGAGTCAAAACTGAGTTTTATTTAGGTAAGGGTTATGCAGATTTCTTGATGGAAACAAATATAAAATTCAAATCTGCAGAGTCACAGAGGTTGCATCAACATTATTAAGGAATCAAGCACAAAATACATGTGTAGTGACCAACTCTGAGCTCTGACAAAATTGCCAACAACATAACTTGGATCTGATAGCCGTATATTGTTATCCACAATCTAAGAACTGTATTAATCTAATTCCCCATTAAATTTCAAAGTTATCAGATAACTATGAGATCTGAGTTCCTCAAAGTATCTGCCTACCTTGTTTAAAAATTGCTTTAGAAATGATGGCAGGACATGAGGGGGCATAAGTTCTTCACAGTTGGAAAAATATTAACTGGGAGTGCAGGGCAGGCCAATGATTTTATTTTAGAGAAAGGAGGACCTAAAATTCCTAGACACAAGATAGTCTGTGGGGTCTGGTACTGCTTCAAGCTTTTAAATTTGAAGTAGATATACTGTATGCCTACTCAATCTAGGTGGTTTTTCACCAAACTCCACTGCCGCAGACAAGCTCAGGTACATCTTCTTTAGGTTAAAATGAAGTAGGTCTCAAGCATAGTCTGCTCCTGCTTGAGTGGTGCACTGCCTGCATACTAAACTTTCACAATTCATTGTTGGTATTTTTCTCCCACTCACCATATCCTTGTTGTTGTCCTGGATAGCTCTGTTGGGTGGTATATTGCTGCTGGGAGTAAGTCTGCTGCTGGGTTGGTCCCTGCTGATAAGCAGTTTGCTGTTGGGCATATTGCGAATTTCCTGGATAAGTGATAGAACAGGTTGTTAAGTCTTGTTGTCCTTACTATCAAATTAGTAAAACATGTAAATTTAAATTCTGCAATCTAACTACATTCTCATTCTAAATCAAACTCTGATATAATACTGTGGTTACTGCAGATTCTGATTGACAGTGGTCCTGTTGGAAATTGTGCATTATCGGGTAAAAATGGCATTAGAAACAAAATAGATGGAAACACTCAGCAGATCATGCAGCACTTTTGGGGAGAAAAATATCTGTCCCGCTTCATTCTGACCTCCATGTTTTTGGTCTCCTGCAAGTGTCAACATAAGCTTGAGGAAAAGCACCTCACTTTCTGTCCAGGCACTACAGCCCTCAGGACAGAATTTAACAATTTCAGGTAACCACCCCTTCATCATTCCTGTTGTCTCTGCCAGATTTTTTAAAAATAATTGTTATCATGACAACTTTGGTCTGTACCCTATCATGTACACTCCCTCTGTTCTCTCCACCCCTCCCCATTTCGCAACTTAAAATATGCTCCTTTACTCACTTCTATAGTTCTGCTGATGGCTCCTTGATGTGAAGCATCATCTGTTTCTCATCCAAGCAGATGATGCTTGACCTGCTAGGTGCTTCCAACATTTCCAGCACCTGCAATCTTGTTTTGCTCTAAACATTGTATCAGATTACTTTGCCACTGTCAATATACATTTACTTAAGATATGTTGCACGATAAGCATCGCTGCTTCCTACGCAAACATTCCATAACACGTACCAACTGCTCCCCCCAATTTTTTCTCCAATTTCCAAAACAAGCTATAACTTCATCCAGAGCAAGACTGGAAATTTGGGCCTGGATATGAAAAATTGGAAAGCCAGGAAGTAAAGGTTCGCAAATAAACTACACAGCTCCCTCAGTTTTTTTTTCCCCGCCTATTTCCTGCCCATAGGTAGTCTGACCGACAAGATGGAGGCCTATCAAAAGAAGCCAGCAGCATTTGGCCTCAAGTGAGGAGAGCAGGTAGATCCACTGGATTGATAGGAAGGACAAGTATGGAAGAGTGGGAGAGAAGGTCCCACTAAAGGAAGAATGTTAGGGGCAGTGGTGATGGGGGGTAGAATGCCAAAAGTTTACTGTGTGATTTGATGAGCATGAAGGAAACTCTCTTGCTGTTCCTAACATTCATTCAGTGAGGAAAGCATGCTTATCTTATGGATCCAGCTCCTCTCACCTCCTTTCAATTGCTGGAATTCCCAATGACTGGGCAAGAGGAGTTAAAAATGGAATATTGTAAAACTGGGTCTTAATAATATTTAAATTGACGTAGCACTGGTTACACTTCCTGCTTCTCTTAAAACTGGAAGTAGGCAGTACATGGCAGGCAGGGTTCCTTTTTGAAGATTTCTTGAATTTCAAAATTTACACAATAATATCGAGCTGTTTGTATCCATTAGCATTGAAGCACAAACAATCCTTTAGAGTTCATTCTACTGATATGCTTTTCAGTTTAGTTACCGTCAGACCAAAAAAAAGTGGTCTAGGCTAACTTCAATCCAATTCAAACCAGGTCCAATAAGTGCAAGGGCAGTGTTCCAATCTTCCCTAACCACCAAGTGTTTAATCCTTTTTGCACCCACCACACTTTTCCACTCCCCAAACCACGAAAGCTTAACTCCTTGCGCAATTCACTAAAACATGACAGGTTGCTTTTGTCTTTATTATATTATTACCAATTGGATGAAAATAATGTTTAACAGGACCAGATCATCACAGAGGATTAAGTATGCAAAATGGAAAGGCCAATTAAAACTGCTTTCCCCTTTTATCAACCCAGACCTCTAGATTCCCAAACCACCTGCTAACTCTATTTAGCTGCTGTCATAAATCCAGTACACTTGCCAATCTTTCCTTTGCCTCTGACTTCTCAGGCTCTTTCAACTATTGCTGATGTCCTCTTTGACCCCAAACTAAAACTTTCACCCTATTTTCCCTCCATAAAAGAGAGCAATTACTTTCACCTTTATAACAAGAGCTTACCTCTAAACATAGCTCACATCTCTATCCACTAAATCACCATCCATTCCTTTTACACTTTTCATTCAAGGGTTTCCTGACTAACCTCCCTTTCACAGACCTTCACAAACTTTATTGCATCCTAAATAATGCTACTCATTTTTAACCTTCTTTGACAGAAATCATTGCACACTCCTGCCCTTTCACATTCACATGGCTCTGATCTTGTTCATTTCCAGGATGCTTTTGGCTATCTAGGTCAAGCAACTTTGAAATCCATGCCAAAAATCCCTCCGCCATTTTCTAAAAACCCACTATTTTGACCAAACTTTAGATCATTCTCGTAATGGCTTGCTTGATTATGATCTTTTATAGGAGTTAGGTAATAAAATCCAGTCTTGCCTGCAACATGCCTACCTAATGCATTAAAGAACACAAGTTCTACAAACCAAAAGTAACTCACAGAAAATCAGTATACAACTTCACACAAGATAGATACTGGTCAGGAAATCAATTTGGCTGATCAAAGCATATCCATCAACAAACTATGTATGGTCCCATAACAGCATTAATCTAATCACTTATGTCAATCACATGTAGGTAAGCTAACAAAAGTAAATAAGTTTCTAAAATTTCATCTGCCTGCCCGTTGAAGCCCTTATCACCACGCAGAGATCAGGACACAAGGAATATTGATATCAAAGAAAATTCATCTGCAAAAATCAGTGAAAAATCATTTCATTAGCCATACACCAGATTTTGCTGAACTTCTTTTTGCTTGTGCAGACAAATTCTATTTTTAAGGAAGTCCTGCCAGGCAGATATAGTCGTACACGATGGCTGCAGGTGCATCATTTTTAAATGCACTGACGTAACTCATTAAGGCTTCTTCAATAGTTCCTCCCAAACCAACAACTTCTACTAACTCAAAGACCAAGTGCAACAGGCAGATGGGAACACTACCACCCAAAAGCTCTCCTCTAAATCATCCACCAACTTGACCTGAATATATATCCCATTTCCTCTATCATTATGGCTAAACCACAGAACTCCCTGTACCATACCACTGTGGCAGTATTTTCATCAGACTGCAGTGGTTCAAGAAGGATGCTCACCATCTCCTTCCAATGGGCATACAGGGATATGCAATATACCTTTGTAAGTGATGGCTACATTTTATAACTGAATAAATGAAAAGACACTGTTTTAGGTCAAATGGATCAGAAACATTTCAAATTTAGTCCCCCAAAAAACTGTACATGTGTTAACCTTAATAACATACACATATTATGTCTATTAATACACTTTCAACTTTATATTTGTGCAGCAGAATTAGCAGATGACCCTTTGGGTTTTAGCTGCATAATGATGTATGTTTGTTCATATTACCTCCTTCGTAGTAATGTTGTGAGGATTCCTCAAATGATCTCTCGTATCCTTGTTCAGCATATGATTGTTGATATGCATATTCACTGTGACCTACAGGGCATGTTGCAGGAAGAAATGAATTATTTTACATCATTGAACAATTAAAGTCTTTTAAAAATAAGTCTTTGAATGAAACATATTTCTAAAATCACCTCAAGTGAAAAATGTAACTACTCTACTAAAAATCACATTGAAATAGTCTCAAGTCTTTTATATTCATAATATACTTGCATGCTATCAATTATCTCTTGGTTAAAAATTGCAAAGATAGAGTGGTCTCACCAATCATGTAAAATGCTGACCATACATCCCACAATCAATTAAGTCAGAAGTTACTCATGGCTATCCTCTTCTCTAAATAGAAATAAATAATCTTTAATTTAGGAAAATTAAGACCACTGCTGTTTTGAGACATGTATTACCTGATCTTAGATAATTTCATTTTTGCAGATGGTACAAAACTTGGAAACACAGTAAACAATGAAAAGTATGACTTCAGAAGTCTATGTCAATCAGGTAAACGCATGGTTGAAAATTAACATGTTTGAAATTATTCATGTTGGTAGGAATATCAAGAAGAGACATGATAAACTAAATGATATACTTCTAACACAGTCTGTAAGGTAAGAGCGACCCAAAATATCTAAATGTCTTTAAAGAAGGCAGGACAAGTTGATAAGCCTTTCAAAAGGCAAATGGGAGTCTTCATTTTAACATGGGGTCACACAAAGAAGTTAAGCTAAACCTTAATAAAGTACTGGTTAGGTCCAACTGAAGTGCTGCCATTAAAACTATATTCTTAAGTTGCAGCTTTATCATGCAGAAAATAATTGTATTCAAGAACACAGCCTCTTTAACACAGGTAGACTTGAGGTCAGAGTGGGGTCAAATCTGAGGAAAAATTCTGTCAAAAACAGGTTGCCACATGCAAATATGTGGCAAACTATAATAAATAGGAAAATGAAGGGCAACTATTGTGCCCTGCATGTAGACTTAAAGAAAAAATTTGTTCTTTACAGAAGATTAAGAAAATTTGCTGATTTACCAAAACAATTTTTTTAAATTTACAAAGTAGTTCTTCCTTATTACACAAATTTACACCATACAATACCTAAAGCAATATTAGAAAACTCAAACATCTCAGACTTTTAGTATTATGCAGTTTCCATATACTTAAGTTAGTAGATTGAAGAGGAACTGATTTATTGGTAGATAAATCTTTATCTAGTTAGATAAAATTTTCACATTACAAATATGAATGGCAGTCTAAGGGAAAAGAAATGTACCATCAGGATAATACTGTTGATTAATGGTATCTGTGGGTCCTTGGGCATGTCCATATTGCTCACCATAGTAATCTTCCTGTCCAATGTATTGCTGAGAAGACCCTAAAAAATGAAAGAAGAAACAGTAACCAGGCTGACATTTTAAAAAAGTCTCAAAGTCAGTTTCTGCACATAGACAATTTATTCTGCCATGTTTTCACCAAAAACTGTAATATATACACAAGAAAATTATGGAACTTTCACTACTTAGAAAAAAATATTGTATTGTTATCTGACAACTTCTAAAATATTTGGTTATTATAGGGAATGTCATTACAAATAGCTGATACAATTGTGTTAGCAGTATCTAGCATAGTAGCAGCAGTGAGATTCAAATGGATTATCCATGGCACAGCTTGTATTCATGTTACATTTCACAGTCCCAGTCCTAGTAACCAGAGGCACAAGTTTTAACAATGGAGTAAATTACAAAAGAAAGTGAGGTTTGCACAAATTTAAAATCTATCTTGCCACATTCCTACATCTAAACTTATCACAAATTTTGCTTTTAAATATATTCAAGTTCTTAAGGTCGAAACCATGCTCCATTCTGTTTCAATAGTTAGAAACATTTACTCTAACTACCAGGAGGTGTCTGTGACAACATTTGTCTAAGAACTCAAATAATAATGATGATTTTGGTCTCTCAAAATTTGGTGTACTGGGACATTTGATTTGCTTTGCTTGCCTCAATCATTGCCACAGTCCTGGATCTATCGGAAATTCTGTTCTTCAGCTGAGGCAATAAACAGAGGACTATTTACCTATCATGAAAGTATTCAGGAGAATCTATTGGTGTTTTCTTGATGTCCTGGCCAAAGGTTTACGCTTCAACCAACATCACTGAAAAATTAACTTATTCCCATTTATTGGACCTTGATGTGTACAAATTAGCTGCTGCAGTTTTGCACCAAATAAATTATTAGCTAAAGTACTTTATAATGTACTAAAAGTGTAAGAAAAACTATATAAACATAGAACAATGCAGCAAAGGAACAGGCCCTTCGGCCTACATGTGTGCACTAACCATGACACCAATCTAAACTAATTCCATCTGCTTGCACATGGTCCCTATCTCTATTTTTTTGCCTGTTCATGTGTCTGTCTAAATGCTTCTTAAACATTGCCTCTACCACTTGCCCTGGCAGCACATTCCAGGCACTTACCACTCTGTACAAGAAAGCTTGATTTGCAAATCTCCTTTAAACTTGCCCCGTCACCTTAAATCTATCCCCTCTGGTACTTGACATTTCCATCCTGGGCAAAAGACTATCTACCCTATCAACACCCCTCATAATTTTATATATTTCTATCAGATTGCCCCTCAGCTTCCGACGATCCAGCAAAAACAATCCAAGTTTGTTCAACTTCTCCTTATAGATAATACTCTTCAATCCAGGCACCATCTTGGTGAACCTCTTCTGCACTCTCTCCAAAGCTTCCACATCCTTCCTATAATGCAATGACCAAAACTGGAAATAGTACTCCTAAATGGCCTAACCAAAGTTTTATACTGCTGCAACATGTAATTTCAGTTTTATTTTGCTTTCTCTCCTCAGACTCTCAATATTCAGTTGTTTTTTCTTCCATGAAAACATAATTATCCAATAGTTTGAACTCAGCAATTCTGAATTAAGAGAAGACTCAATGTTATTTTGGTTTTTGAAATTGTGGGGGGCTGCTAATATTTTAGGTTCAACTGTGAAAACCTTTAACAGATATGAGAAAGGAAACAAAAAGAGTGATCCAAATGACTGAAAAGCCTGGGGAGGAATTAACATATTCCCAAAGGTAGATTTTAATCTGGTGAGATTGTGTAAAACAGATGACAGCGAGTCCACAGCATTTCTATTATCTCTTCCTATCTTTATTTCTATTGATTAAAAAAAAATGTACCTGTACCTATTGGCCTAGAAATAAATTCTCAGAATTCTTTTGTCTTTTGGCAGGACTGTGCATAGCAGTCATTGCTGGTTCCTCACTGCTCCTGGGATCTCTGCTCAATTCTAACAAGGGGTGCTGTCTTGATGGAGTTTGCATATTCTCCCTATGATTGTGGGGGTTTTCATGGGTGCTCCAGTGTCCTCCTATATTCTCAAAGATGTGCTCATGGGTAAATCAGATACTAAATTATCCCTCGGTGCAATTGATAAGTGGCAAAAGAATCAAATAGAGTTGAACATGTGAGAAAGAATAACTTGCAGAGAATGGGGAAATAAGGGAGAATGGGACTGATAGGACTGTGCTGCGAGGAGCGCGTGCGGACCCAATGGACCAAATGGCCTCCTTTTGTGTAAAACTGTGTTACCTTAAAGCTGATGAAAGTTGCATAAGCAAAGAAAACTTCAGATACAAGGTTCATGGAGGAACATCACCAGATCTTCCTGTGCAAAATCACACTGAAATTGAGATAGTGGAATGCAATGTGTCTTTTCCTCCTGAAGTGTTGCAAGTTCTCACATGTATCAGCACATAGCCACACAGGTACAATTTTAGTAGACAGCTTTCAACATATACCACAATATCAACTGATGGGGAGTGTTGCTACTGAATAAATGAATGCTGCAGTGATAGGAGAAGACTAGCAATGGGTCCGAGGGACCAGGACACACTAGTGAAGAAAAGCCCTGCAAGAAGCATGTTCTTTATGCAAAGGGGAACTTGTGACTGTCCAGGATGATAGCAAGTGGCTGTTGGCAGGAAGATCTCTCTAAGTATATGAGGAATGTCCATCAACATCTCTACTTCAGGGATTCTTGAAAGGCAGACGAATGCCTATGCCAGCTCAGTCTGATCATGTGGTTTGAAGGAAAAGTAGATGATGACATCTTATCACCAGCATGGAGTTTGGGTAATCTTCCCAAAGGGCAGCAAACTGCAAGATATGACAGATCAACAGTAGCATCTAGAGGCTGGGAAGCCAACAATGACTTTGACTTCCATTGGCAAAACAGTCAAGGCACATAGGAGGTTGTATTAAAGGTTATAGGATATGATAGATCTCACCAAGAACAAAGAATATAGTTTGACTTTTGATACTTCAAACAGTAAGCTCTTGTTCAATGTGCAAGCAAGAACTGTCATTTTTCAGACTAGTGAGGCCAAGAATCTCAGTGGAGATGAATTTCACACTACTGTCAATGTCATTTAGGGGAATTTAATGGTGGAAAAAAGTGACAAAGAAATGGGGAGACAAATTTCCCAATGGGTGCTAATTTTTTAAATATTGCTCAAAATTACTCTATTCTTTTCAACACCACTTTATATGGGTGGATTTCAAGCCCGTCCTACACAGACAATCAGATTTCATCATAGCATTAATGTAACATCCTTCAGGCAAGATTAGACAAAAAAGGTAGCAACACAACTGTGTTAAGTCCATGTAACCACCTAAGGAAGTATCCTATGTTACTTGAATTCAGTGCACAAGAAATCTATAGTAAAATAAAACTAATGACCATTGCACAAAGAAGTTAAAAGTTTGTTTACCCTCAGAAATGGACTTGTACCCAATAAGATGGAGTCCAGCAAAAAAAAAGTAAAATTTAAATACAGCAAAAAGCAATTAAAAATACTTGTGACACTCTATGTACCACATAACTGCCACCTTAAACCTACAGTTAACCCCTAAAAGCTTGTTGAGATAATCAAGATATCAAGCAATTGCAACAACAATGTCTTGGATCTATCTACACTATCCCTTAAAGGAAGGTAATTAACTTCAAAAAGTGACAAGTAATGTAAAGCAGTAAGCTAGAACTTGCTGCCAACAGCAAGCTGCCTGCCCTTACTGCTGACATAAGTATACATTTACCTTTAGTGGATCTTGTTAGGAACCTGCTTGCAGAAGCCCATGCAATCCAAACTAGTGAGGCCATACACAGCAGCAGAACCTCAGGCAATGTAATGTTATTAAGAGTCAGGCCAGAAGAAGCCCAATCTACAAAGCAGTTAAACATCTTTGACAATCATACTCCCAGTTTAGCCAATTATCAAATCTATCCCTGATAATCAGAAGCACAGAAAAACAATAAAACTGAAAATCCTTAAAAATTAAGAAAAAGCAAATGATCCTACCCTTATCCCTCACAATAATCGGTTTTCATTCAAATGAATGAGCTCCTGTTCCTGTGCTAGAAACCTGGCATATTCACCAGCAAGTTTATGCTCCACATTACTGATCTCCCTTTTCTTGATGTTATTGCACATAAGAGTCTTACTTTTGACTAAAGCCAGCTGTCTTGGCATTAATTTCCAGGCCAGTTTAGCCACAATATTTCTCTGCAATTTTGAGGTTTCTGGCCATGCCTTTAATGGGATTCACTGATCAACGTGACCACCACCAGATACTTGGAAGAGTCTGAAGGGCACAGCCAGGAAATAGCTGTTAGTCAGCAGGTTTGCAACTACTGTATTTGTATGGGAGTCCAAAAACTTCATAATATTACCAAGCATGTTCCAGTTCTTTATAATCCACATTTCCTATATACTATGAAAATGCCGTGTAACATCAGCTGGCATACAACTCTAAAGACAGTGCTAATGAGAGTAACAGATAATCTTTAAAATTGCAATAGAGCTCTTAAGAACAATTGCCTTTTGTATGCAGGAGCCTACTTCTTTCCAAAATGTATCTTTATCATTATTTCACAATGTTGAACAGAACTGCCTGAGTTGCAACCTCCAGTATTCATTGATAGTGTCAAGAAAGATTACAATGTAAGGAACTGGCAAAATATGTCAGAAGTTTCTTATCAAAATATAACCATGTACATCATACCTTGTTGTGTTGATCTATAAGGCCCTATTGGCCTTTGCCCCATTATGTTGCTGCCTTGGTTACTCTGTCCCATCATTCCCATAGTCGACTGTCCCTGGTAATGTTGTCCACCTCCTTGTGGTGTATTGTAATGTGAGGTTGCAGCTTGCTGGTGTATCATGGGAACTGAAAGACAATCTTAAATGAGTAGCTCTGTTAAATAACCCTTACACATTTCAAATAATTTAAACATCCCTTTGTACTTCACAACCATTGAAGTATGTTTCAATAAAAGCAGCAAATTGAGTTATCTTCATTTTGATGATAATAACACACAAAATACATGCTAATCAAGGAAGTGATTGAACCGCATAATTTGATATAAAGTTGGCTACACTTAAAGTTTATTGAATTCATAATAAATAAATAAAAAGGAATACAGCCAATACATTTCAATGTGGTAACAATTGCAGCAATTGGCATCCAAACCCACTGACAACGACCACTACCAATGTCCTACAATGCTGGTCACGGTTGGATGGCTCGAAAGTGTGTTCGGAGTCATTAACAGTTTTCAAATTCTAAAATTTCAATGTACTATTCAAGGCCACGAATTGGCAGAATTGCATGTATTTTTCTCTTTGCCATCTTGACTGCTGCAATATTAGCAAGCATGAAGATAAATATGTCACCAAAACTGAATTTTCTCCTGCTTCTACTCCTCAAATTCTCCCCTCCCTCAATGACCAGTGCTTGAATGAACCTTGGTTCTATTCTCACCGCACTTCACTGAGTTGGCTGTACTTATAAGTTCCTACATAAGTATCATCATAAAACATGATGGGACATCAAAGTTCAAACATCTTCCAAATAAACACAAATATGTAACATTAATTAGCTACCATTTAGGGTGATTAATCTTGGCTACTACTGCAAACTCCCATATCAGCACCCAGCATGCCCCAATTTCTTTAACCAACTAACACCAGTATTTGCAGTATCCTTTCAAATTATCTTACTGAGAACAGCTAATTCAGGACAAGACTGCAGACATTTTGATTTGGTTAACTTAGTATTACATTGTACCCATTGAGCTAGATGCCAGACACATTTGTAACTATTTTGTTTATACATCAGAAGATTTAAGTGCAATTCAGAGCAATGTACTTTGCATTGAATTCCAGAAAGATAAATTAGGCTATATTGTATCAAAATTTGTGTCCCCTTTGGATTCAACCACTTCAAATAATCCAATAAATATATATTTTAGCCATTCTTCCCCAAGTTAAAAATATTTTGTTTGTTAAGGCTTCCTTGTTTCCATTAACTGTTGCAATTTTCCTTCCAGCAAATTAGAATACATCAGAGTTACGGAATGGTTCTAAAACTACATTGAGAACTTTTGGTGTCAGTCTCAGGGTTTGCTGAATCTTGGTAGCCAGTGGTGATATTCACTTCTTGTTTAATAGTTTATTGGCAGCCTTGAAGAACATGTAATAAAGGGAGGCAAGCAATCCCACAACTAGCAGATCAAAGCTACACAGTCCTGCTACCTTCCTTTATCCCTTTTGGTTGTAGATGTGGTGAGTTAGGGAGGTGTTGTTGGAATAACCTGGGTCATTTGGTGCACTGCAATTTGTAAAGGATCCACACTTCCTGGTGTACCAATGGTGGAGGGAATTAATGTCTGGGGTTGTTGTAGGATGACAATCAAACAGAATCTTTGGCCCTGAATGGAGTTGAGCTCTGTGAGAATTGTTGGAGCTGCATTCATCCAGGCAAATGGTGAGTGACTCACCTCTTGACACCCCAGAGCATCTCCACAATCTACAAGGTATGTCAGGAGCATTATGCTAGCCACTGACCTGCCATGGACTTTAATTTCTGGTCAATAGTTGGAGTCAATCCATTTTGTACTTGCTGTGGTTAATCATCTCAGCCCCAGGACATTAATTTGGGAGGGGGAGAAAGGATGGGAGTGGGAGGTTGGTCCTCAGGGCAATCTCATAACCACACATCGTTTTAGTTGTTTCTCCAAAGACATTCAATCTCTCCCAAAGTCAGAATAGGAATATTTTTGATGTTTAATTTCAACTTGGCCAAGTGGCTGATGTTTAATTACATTCATAAACAATGTAATTCATGCAGATATACAAAAGGATCAACATAATATTCAGGCATAGGCTGATAAGTGGCAGGTAACATGTCTGACACAAAACTACAAGACAGTGGCAATCTCCAACAATGAACCCGCTTAATGATCTCAAAACAGTGAAACTTCTCACATCTCAAATCTCCAAACTTTCACTATTTATATTTACCACAAAATTAACTACTATCTCTCGGCTTACCTTATTACTTTTCTCTTTTGCTATTGGACTATTTATTGAGGCTTCCTAACAATAAATTAAACATTTTAATTTTGAGGAGCAAGTTAAGAGCACCAATCTTACATGGGCAATAAATGTTAGCTTGAAATGCAAAGCCTACTCCCTCCCACCCAAAAAAAATAAATGAAGGAAAATGGATTATCTGGTTATTGACCTCATTGTTGCTTGGCAACTTACGATGTGCAATTGGCTGCTGCAGTTAAGCAAGTATAGTTTATCATTGGCTGTCAAATGCCATTATCCAATCCAACAATGAGAGTGTCACCATACATTCTCTCTGCTTTCATCTACTAAATGCATGGTGCAACTTGAAAATCAAATTAACAATGCCTGCATTTAATTAACTCCAATGCAACTACTCAAGTGTCCACTCTGTCATCTGCTCATGTTCTTTCTGCCAACACTTCTCCTCTTCTGATGAATGACTCATTCTGCCTCTCTCCTAAACTCTGAGTAGGCCATCTTACCAGCTCTGTTTACTTTCTATCTGTTGACAGCTGTCATCACAGCTGACCGACTTCTCCTAAACCTGGTCAAAAATCCCAAAACAATGAAACTTTTGTTGTAAAATAACTACTTCATAGAATGTGGTTCAAATCCAAGCAATATGTTTGAGGATTTATTTTAATAGTTAAATGAAATAATACAGAAAAAAGAGATGTGCATCGCAGTAACATATCTAAAAGATTAATAAGAAAGAAATACCAGTTCTCAAGAGAACTAACACAATAGTTCTCAGAAAAAGTAACTTGATTCTCCTTTAGATTATACTATCAGAGACAACTGCACGGTTCTACACCACAATGAAATATACACAGTTCTTTCAATGCCTCTGCTTTCCGGGACCACATAATGACAGCAAATTTAAGAATGTCTTATCTCCAGTGGCCCATGGCAACCTTCACATTCCCAGTATGAAGGTGCAGTCTGCTCCATCTATTCAGAAACTAGAGAAAATAAACATTTTTCAAGAGCAATCAAGGTGTGCTCACACATCCCTTCTGCTATTTGGGTACCGTTTAAACACTTTGAATGTGGTCTTACCTTCCCTTTTAGCTCTTAGTGCCATTTGCACCCCGGTTTGAGGGTGAGATCTAACCTTCACTGTGAAATCCCCTTTTATATGCAGGACCAAACAGTTCCTGATCACATAACAAGCCACTCCGATAACCAACCTTTCCCAAGCTGTTCATCAAATTCTTGGCACAATGGTCACCTCTACACTGGTGAATTTTTTATAATGCTGTATCCAAAGATTCACAAAATTCTAACAAGCTAGGTAAAATGTACAGTATTTCTCATCCAAGCTGATGACAAAGTTCCTGTTGTCTTTTGCATCATGCTCCAATTTTTCTCCTCCTTAATCCATAGAATTCTGCAATTCATGTTCATAAAAATTTAACCAATTATGTATTTTGTTTCTCTTTCTCTACTGATGTTGAAGTGCAAATATTTATCAAGATTTCCCAGTAATGGACACGATATTTTACTTTCAGGTGGCTAATTCAGAATTCAAATCTCGAGAATCATTCCTCTTGACAATAATGCAGTTGAATAGTAAATAAGTAATTGCAGCTTTGCACTAAAACTACCCATACAAAATGTGTTACTTCACTATTTCCTCCATGAAACTGGGACATGTCTCTCAAGCTTAAATATTCTGCATTGAATAATTTGTCCTCTGAAGTATTTTAATGTATGTGTTGAAGTGAAATTTGCTCCCATTGAATTGGGTAGATTTCAATGCACTTACACACCATGTTTAACATAGAACATAGAACCCTATGGCACAGTACAGGTCCTTTGGCCCACAATGTTTTGCTGACATTTTATCCTGCTCCAAGATCTATCTAACCCTTCCTCCCCACATAGCTCTCCATTTTTCTATCATTCATGTGTCTAAGAGTCTCCTAAATGTCCCTAATGTATCTGCGCCCACAACCTCTGCCGGCAGTGTGTTCCACGCAACCACCACTGTGTAAAAAATCTTACTCGTGACATCCCCCTAACAAAGGCTGAATTTTTAACCTGCCTCCATTCAGTTCACTTTTGATTCTTTTGTTTATTTGGTCTTTATATTTCATTAGTACCAGTAAATCTCATTTTTATTTGGGGGATGTGTAAAAAATATTTCTGCTCTGGCAAATTCCGAGATATTAAAGGCCTGCTCTGTTTTTGCCAAGCTATGCAGCAAGAAGATTAGACGGACAATCTGTCTGAGGGTTCTGCCAAGATCTCTCGGTTCACCAGGAGATATGAGTAGCCACTTATGCACAAGTTATATACCGAGCCCTGCCAGTCTTTGGGCAATATTGCGCACAAGTCTGTGTGTGATAGCACCCAGCATTAGTCCTTTCCAGGAGAGGTAACCAGACAGCAGTTTGGAGCTTGAAGGTTGGATAACTTTTCCTCTTTCTCCCCTAATGCCTGAATATCCTGACGGAGAGTAAACAACCAATTACGGACATCACTTCAGTCCCTAACCAGATGGTGCACTTTCCCTTCAGCTTTCCAAGGATTTCCATGATATTTATTTTCAACATCAAACATGTCTTTCCATTTTTATGGTCTCCCTATCAACAAGAAATATAAATTCAAGCCATTTTTATCCAGAGCCTGATGAGAAGGTAACTTATCAATGACGGTAATTAAATACATGTCTGCAGCAGTCAAAGACTCAATTATAAATAAATGTCTTAAGCCATTCTAAAACAATACCTATCTCCATAACCTCACCAAAATGGATCTACTTCTGAAATCCTCATGCAGGCCTTTCTGACTTACTGATGTAATCATTCTAAATCTCCTCATGCCAGCCTCCTTTACTGAAACCCTGTTGCTTTGAAGACTCAGTTCTGATATCTTAGCCCTAACTTGAATCATTTCCCATTCACCCATGCACTGCTGGCATGGACTGCCTCTGAGTTAAGCGACATCACAGTTTTAAAATTCCCATGCTTGTTCTCAAATTTTTGTTCTGAGGAATTGACTGAGGAAAGGTTTTGAAGGGGTGAAATTTTAAAGTGCAACCAGGAGAGCTTTCCAAGCCACTAGATAGATAATCCTACAGAAGAAGGGTTGGTACTCATAGAACATTACAGCACAGTGCAGGCCCTTCAGCCCACAATATTGTGCCGACATTTTATCCTGCTCCAAGATCTATCTAACCTTCCCCCCCCACATAGCCTTCCATTTTTCTATCATT
>JARFYF010000036.1:32369190-32386480 GCA_030265395.1 Rhina ancylostomus
TTCTATTTATAGCTCATTAATAGAGATGCTAACCCTCTACAAGCATGGTGAAACATGGACTTCTTGAATCCGTAGCATCATTTTATGATCCTGTAGTAGGTTAACTTCCATTTCAAATTGTTTCAGTTTTATCACTCTGTGTCCCATCAAAAAATATTTAATGCTGTGTTTGGATGAGAAACTAAGACTCCATTTGCTCCCCCTGCTGGACACAAGATCTCATGTTATTATTTTGGAGAGCAAATTATTCGATGTTCCCACGCAATGCTAAAAACTCAACCAAATCACTGAAGTGTATCAGAAAATGATTTCATTACTGTTTGTGGGAAATTTATGCATGTGTTTTCCTGTATAACAATCACTATACGTCAATGCAACTAAAATGCTTAGTATATCCCAATGTCATAAGGCACTATGCAATTGCAAGTATTCATTTTTCTTTCTAATGTTGATTCTGTGTATAAAATATTGGACTGTGTCAGATTGCTGAGTGATGCATTAATTTACAAAATCTGGACTATATTTAAAGAAATGCCCATGTTCATAGGAAGGTTTTTAAAACCATTGCATTCTGCAGGTATAATTAACAATTTAAGAGATATTGTGGAGGTGGTGGCATGTGATTACTATAGTCTCTAAATCAATTAATTTTGTAATTAAAGATAAAGTAGTTTTTTAAAATTTCCTTCTTGTATTAAAATATTTTGTTGTTCCATCTACTCAAGCAGTTCCTTTCATAACCAGTTCTAGACAAATTGAATAGTAACTTCCAAGTCTACAAGAGAGTTGTTACATATCTGTAAAATTCAATGCTTTAACGGTAGAGTTACATAGTTAAGGGTACTCTTTGACGATTAATGTAGGTCAGTATGTCAGCCAAGTACTTTCAGAGTTGGAAACCTAAAACTGATTTATGGCCAATGAGCTGAAGACATATAGCCATCTGCTGGCAGGCGTTCAAATTGCATGAACAAAAAAAATCCAAATTTGTATCAGCTGCAATTAGGCACAAGTTGGTCAATTATAAACTCATTCAATTTGCAGAAAAGTTTTATTGTGCTGAATTTTAATGGTAGTAGTTAGATAAGGAATACAGTTATGCAGGCCAAACACTTTGAACATTAATACTAATGTCTGTAATAGCTGTATAAAGAAGACATACAAATTCACAAGCATGTTAAAATTGCAAGTCTTCCTTGATATTCTCATTCTGCTGATGCTGACAAGCCATCCATATATTTGATTTAGGAAGTTCTATCCACTAATGGATAACTTACCATCAGCAGCAGTTTCCTTGTGCTTATGCCATCACGTTGCCCTTGGATTAAAATAAACAAATATTTTTGATACAACCTAGTACTATTTTTTTTTCTTTCATTCTCCACAATGGGATTACTTCTGAGAGTTGCCTTCCATGCAATGATTTGTTTCCTAGCTACTACTTGAGGAAATGTAGTCTGGTGATTCTGAAGATGTCAGAAGTAGGCTGGTGAAATGAAGTCAAAAGCTGCAAGTCTTCGCAGTTAAATAAAAATAGTTCTAGGATTAAATTTTTTATGTTGGTTTGAGAAAACATTTATCTCACCTTTTGTAATTCTCCTTAATTTATTGGAAGTCTGATTCTTATTGTGATTTCTGGAAGGATTGTCATCAAAAATAGGTAATTAGATTTTCCCAATTTCAAATAAACAAACAAGTGGGTACTACAATTTAGCCAGGTAGTTTTCCTCACATTTGTTTGGATTAAACTCTGCCATTTTTCAGTCCACATCACCAAAACATTGATACTCTCTGCAGCCTAAGACTACCTTGCACACTACCCGTCAGCCTTTCTAACCTTGCCAGTCTCTGCGTCATCTCCAAACTTGCTGATCGTGGCTCCCAGATCCACATCCAAATCCTTCATGTATATTACAAAACAGCAAGGGTACCAGCACCAATGCATGTTAGGCACCATCAGTCAATTGCATCCAATTGCAAAAATAGCCCTCTACCGTCACCCTTTGTCCCCTGTTCCCTCAGCTAATGAATCACTGTTCCACCATGTTGGACAATCCAGAATGTACTTCTTTGTCCATCACCACTGAGCAAGGTGGCGGAGTCTTTGTCTTTCTCATTGTATGGCTGTCACTTCTACCAATCCTGTCATGGTTGGATGCATCTACAACAGGAGACATGAATACCTGTCACTACTTGTCTATTGTCTTGTCCTCTAATCTATGTGCCCAGTCCACTTTAGCCAACTCTTTACAAATTGCTTTGTAATTCCCCTTATTTAAGTTTACACAGTTGTTTCAGATCCAAGCTTTTCACTCTTAAGCTGAATACTAAATTCTTTGATGTTGTGATCACTACTTCCAAAGTGATCGTTTATTAAACCTTTTTCGTTACACATTACCAAATCCAAGTAACCAATACTTCCTGGTTGGCTCCAAAATGAATTGCTCTGGGAAACTTTCTGGAATACACTCTAAATTAATTTTCATGGTTACCATTTCCAATTTAGTTAACCCAATGTACCTGAAGATTAAAGTCACCCACAATTAATGCACCACTCTTTCTACATGTCCCCATTAATATCCTGATTTATACTCTTCTCCTACCACAGTCTTTCTTGCTATTTTTACTTCCACCCAAATGGATATGACATCTTCTGAACCTCAATCATCTCTCAAAACTGTACTTACTTCATCCCTTATTAACAGAGCTTCCCCATTTTCTTTTACTTTCCATTTGTCCTCCCTGAATATTGAGTTCCCAGTGTTGATATCCTTGAAATCATGTCTCAGTATCACTATCAGATCACGTCCATTCATCTCCATTTGTGTGTTCATTGATTTTGTTTTGGATACTGGATGCACTTAGATATAGAGCTCTTAATATGGTTGTATTACCACTTTGTCTTTTATCCCACTGGTTGTGTCTATTGTGGTTCTAGCACTAGCAAGCACCCCTGCAAGGAAAGTAATCCTGGTCCTGCTTAGGTGTAATGTGCCCATCTGTTCAAGTCCTACCTTCCTTAGAACCACTCCCAATACCTTGGGAATCTACCCTACTCTCCTACACCAACTCTGTGGTCACATCATATCTGTCCTTCAGGTTCTGCTCCCGCTAGCTTATAACACTGAGACCTCAATGTACAAGTCCTGATGGACATAGTTGCTAGTCTGGGTCTTTGGAAGGTGGTGACTGAACCAACATGAGAGATAGCTTGATCATGTCCTTGCCAATCTCCCTGTTGTAGATGCATCCATGATTGGTAGAAGTGACCATCATGCAGTCCTTATGGAGACAAAGTCCAGTGTTCATGGCCATACTCCATCGTATTGATTTGCACCATAATTGTGCTGAATGGGAAAGAGCAGTTCCTGCAGCTTTAATTTGGCATCCATGAGGCACTATGCAGCATCAGTAACAGCAGAAATATTAACCATCACAACCTTCAGCCTCATGGCCTGGCATATCCCTCATTTTGTCATTATAATCCAGCTAGGGGATCAACCCTGAATCAGCAGGGAATGCAGAAGGGCATGGCGGGGGCAGGACCAAGCATCCTAAAAAAAATGAAGTGCCAACCTGGCAAAGTGGTATTACAGTTAAGCAGGAAATCCAATAGGCAATGGATAGACAGAGCTAAATGATCCCATAACCAAAAGATCAGAACAAAGTTCCACAGTCCTGCAACACATAGGCATGAATGGTGGTGGAGAATTAAACAGCTGGAAGAGCAGATCCAAGAATATCCCCATTTTCAACGAAGGCAGGGCGCAGCACGTGAGTGCTGAAGTCAATGTGGAACCATTCATAACTACGTTCAGCCACAAGTACCAAGTGGATGATCCATTTTGGCTCCTTCCTGGACCCTGCATCAGCTTTAGTCAGTCATCAGCCAATTTGATTTACTCCAAGTGATGTTGTGAAATGGGTTGAGAGCACCAGATACGGCAAAGGCTATAGGACCAGAGAATGTCCCAACTGTTATACCATTGTAGTTCACTGGTAGCTGTGCCTGTAGCCAAACTGTTCCAATATAGTTACAGTACTGGCATCCAGCTGGCAATGTAGAAAATTGTCCAGGTATGTTGTGCTTATGAAGAGAAGTACAAATCCAGTTTGACCAAATACCACTGAATCATTAAAGGAAGGTGTTGTTGTTAGTACTACTGAGTGGCATTTACGCTTCAGTGACCTGCTCACTGATTCCCACTTTGGGTTTTGGCAGGAGTAGTCTGTTTCAGACATCAGCACAGCCTGGATAGAAACATGGGCTAGTGAGCCAGGTTCCAGAGATCAGGTGAGAGTGGCTGCCCTTGACAACTGAGTGTAGCATCAAGAAGCCCAGATAAAGCTGAAGTCGGTGGGTATCAAAGGGAAAACACTCCAGGAGTCAGAGTCGTACTTCACACAGAGGAAGATGGTGATGGCTGTTGGAAGTTAAATTCCTCAAGGCGGTGTCTGAGGCCCAACCATCTTCAGCTGCTGCATCATAGACCATATTTCCACTGTAAGGGGATGTTCAAGTACTCCTAGCAAAACCTAAATCAGGCATCAATGAGTGGATTATTAAAGATGAGTTGCTTAAAGCCACCATCGATGCCACCTTCCATAACTTTGATTGAGAACAGACTAATTGGGCAGTAACTGAATATGCCCTGATTTTCATGAGCACAACATACCTGGGCAATGTTCTACAATGGAAGGTGGCACCACATTCCATTCCATTTGCAGTTCCTCAGGAAATGAAACATCCCATGCCTGCATGCGACAGTGTTTAGGCATAAGCTAATAAGTGGCAAATAGCATTTATGTCACAAAAGTACTAGGTAGTGTGGCATTCCTAAAAAGAGAGTGTCAAACCACTTATCTTTGATGTTCAATTGCATTGCCATTGTCAAGTCCCACACCGTCAATGTCTTTAGGGTCAGCACAGATCAGGACACAACTGGACCAATCATATAAATGCTGTGGTTACAAGAACAGATCAAAGACTGGGTGTCCTGTGCTGGGTGACTCGCCATTCATTTTGGAAGTTCTAGAACAATTTTACCATCCATAGCTTTTTCACCATTTACATGGCACAAATCCGGAGTGTGAAGAAGTGCTCTCCATTTACCTGAATCAGTGCAGCTCCATCAGCACCAGTGCAGCATGAAGATACAGCGGTTGGAGCTGCAGACTTGTGCCTCCAGGGAACAAGGTTCAATCCTGACAATGGGTGCTGTCTGTGTGGAGTTGGCATGTTCTCCCATTAACTGTATACATTTCTACCAAGTCCTCTAATTGCCTCCCATCACTCAAAGATGGGCTGTTAAGTTTTTTTTTCTGTAAATTGTGTCATCTAGTAGATTAATGGCAAAAGAATCAAAGGGGAATTAATTGGCATATGAGAGAGAATAGGTTGCTTGCTCAAGGAAAATAAAGGGGGGTAATAGGACTGATGGAAGCTGCCCTGGACCCTGTTGGCCATTATCAAAATGAATAAACACTCAAAAAGCACTTCACCATCCAGGACAGCAGCCTATTTGATTGGCATCCTGTCAACCACCCCAAACATTTGTTCTTACTGCCTGTCATGCATACCATGCACAAAATGCACTGCGATTACTTCCTCAGGCTACTCTACAAACAAAGAAGGACCAGGCCAGTTGGTACTTGGGCCACTGCCTCCTCCAAGTCGCACACCATCTCAATTGGAAATATGACACCATTTCTTTGTAGTTGCTGGGTCCAAAACTTGAGTGCATTCAAAACTCAATTCTTTGAACCCAGATGTACATCATTCCCATTACCCAGTACTGACTGATCTTTATGGGTCCTGGACAATCAATACCTCAAATTTATTTTCTGAGGTATCACAAGGTCATCCTCCCTGACCTACAATTCCTTCTCTCAGTATTTAGTTCTAACCTCACAATAACTCCCACCTTGGCCTTGCCCCTCCACTATCTCTGTGAACTCACCAATTCTCACTTGGTGTGCATTTGTCCTTAAATCCACAATTGGGGCTGTTCTTTGATCAGTTTGCAAGACAAGTTTTTCACTGTACCTTGGTACAAGTGACATTAGTAAACCAATACCAATAAAGTTTGGAATTTCATCCCTAAAGCTCCCCGCTTCTTTCAACCATAAAAATATACTTCTTTCACTACATTTTTAGATGCATCTTTTAAACAAAATTGTCAATTCTTAAAATAAAAAAAAAGAAAAGAAATGACCAGCAGGTCAGGAAGCATCTGTGGAAAGAGAACCAGTATTACCATTTCAGGATGAAGACCCTTTATTAGGACCCGTCTGGGTGTTTCCAGTATTTTCTGTTTTTATTTCAGATTTCCAGCCTACGCTTATATGACTACATCTTTGTGGAGAATCTTAGGGTATTTTCCTATGTTAATGCTACAATATTTGTGGATATTGTTATTTTTGTTTAAGACTTGGAGTAGAATAGAAAATTAGACAACGTACTAAATGACTGCCATCAACTGTACATTTACCTGTATGAATCATTGCTTTCAAAAAAGAAAATCAGAAAGGATTGATTTGACCAACAAATTAAAAGTTTTTTGATTTTGAAGTAAAATATAAAATAATATGTGAAAAATATTACTTCATACTGGAGTTTAAGCTGCTTTTTCCCAAGATCGTCTTATAGCAGGACTGACTCCTGTCTGTGTATGTAAAATAAACTTGCTTTAGAAAAGGCTTTTTAACTGTATGCTACTTTACCTTTACCACTATTAAATGCGTAAATGTTCCACAGGAAACAATGGAAAATGTGAAGAAATGCAAAAACTTTCTGTCTACATTGATCAAATTAGCTTCAAGCGGGAAACAGTCAACTGAAACAGCTGCCAATGTTAAAGAACTGGTGCAAAATTTATTGGTAAGAAAGCCTGTTGCAAATGTTTTTACATTAATTTAGTTGAAAACCTAAACTATATGCGTCTTGGAATTGGAGAGAGCGAGTGGGAAAGAGGATGGAATGTTTTATCATCATGAAGATTTGAGCAGAGATTCGAGGGAAGGGTAGATTATTCCCCTGAAACAAAAAGCGATAAAGGACAATGGGAAAAGGACAGAGCATAAGGAATAGTTTAGTTTATTGCTTCAGAGAAGAACAATGCTAACACTGCAGGACAGAGAAATTTTTATGCAGTGTGTAAATAGTTATGCCTTGTGTTTGAGATGATATACTTGTGAAATATGCTAGGTAAACTAATGCATCATAACCAAGCCATAGATATACCAAACTGTTTACTAAATATTTGAGTGAGGCATTGAAACACTGAAAGCTTGGTTTTGCCTGAAATCCAAAGGCTTCCACAGCCTTTAAAACCTTTTGAATCCACTTTTAAGCACTACACAGACAAGTTGTCTGTAATGTGCACAGAATAAATTTCAGCTTAGAAATTTTTCCAACAGAGAAATAATGTAACAGGTCAAAAAAAACATGTTCAGCAGTGCAGAAAAGCTAAATTATTCAAACGCAGTTCATATTTCTGATTATTATATGCTCACTGTCCAATTTAGAGAAGGCATTTTGAGTTTCTGATTAAAATCTGACAAAGTTTATGATTTGTCTAATTTGAAAAACTATGTGATATTATTTTAGATGCCAAAAGCCATTTTTCAGACTGAGGTTTTATAAAAGATTTATGTGATATTTGTGCAAGTACACTGCAGTTAGGTGTGAAGCTGTATTAGCCTTGGAGGAATCAAATGTGCAGAATAGCCAACCAAGGAGGTTCTTACCTTTTATTAAAATACAACAGTTGGTACTAGCAAATACTAAATAAAACAACTAATAGCGTTCTTGAAGTCTTTTTCTTATAGAGCACCAACTTTTTGGTTGAAATTTGGAAAAGTCCTCAACATGTTGAAACCAATTCCAGTTTTACTTTCTTCCTTTTTATAGGATGGGAAAATTGATGCAGAAGACTTTACTAGTCGGTTATATAGAGAGCTCAATTCATCACCTCAACCATATCTTGTGCCTTTCCTGAAGGTAAGCTATAGTTTGTCTGATAATGATCCATCAAAATTTTTTATATTTGGAAGAGGTAGTTTTTTCTGTCCTGCCTGGTAAATTCATTTATGTTTGGGAACAAAATCAGGATTAGCAGTATTTGGAAAGTAGGTAAACTTTGGGAATATTTGGTTTTTATTATGTGTAATAAAGTATAATCATTCTTTGATATCAGGCTTACTTAATGGAGATTCTAGAACAATTACTGAGAACAAAATCTCTTTTCCAATCCCACCACATCCATTCTCCTGTAAAAAGAGTATATGCGTTGTATTATATTTACTTTTTGTTTTGAGTTGGATTTCTTTCAGTAATTTTCAATAAATTCCTTTGCTAATTTCACTGGGAAAAAATGAATTAGATCTTGCATTGACTGAAGTGCAAACTAAGTAGAAGTAGAACAAGGCTACAGGTAGCTTGTAACCTACTCTTTCATTCATTACTATGGGTAATTTAATGGATTTTCAAATATCATACTTGTACTGTATATATGGCAGAAGGTTTCCTCTAAAAGTTTTCTTCTTGCCTCACCTTCTAAAAGGTGTACTTTGTTAAACTAGCATATGAGAAATTGGTTTTAGCCAGTCCTGTTTTTGGAGTATCAGGAACCCAAATGTGAACAGTTAAAAAGCAAAGAAAAAACTTAAGATGCTGAAAATCAGAAATAAAAATAGTAAATACTGCAAACATTAAGTGGATCAGGTACCACCTGCAGAAGAGAAAGAGAGTTAACATTTCAGGTTGATGACCCTTCATTGGCGAATAGCTGAATTACTCTGAATTAATCAGGAATTGGTAACATGTTCAATGTTTAAAAAATCCAATTAGTGCAAAAAAGAACCAAAGAATAGGAGTAGGAATAGGCCATATGGCCTCTGGAACCTGCTACACATTCAGTTAGATCATGTTTGATCTGATCTTGGTCTCTGTTGCAGTTTCCTGCCTGTTTCTTGAAATCCCACAGATCAAAAGTCTGTCCACTTCGGCCTTGAATATATTCAATAACTCATCCTCCACAGTTCTCTCCAAAGGACAATTTTAGAGATTCACAACCCACGTAAGAAATTTTGAGAATGCCATGTTTTGAAGTCATGCACCCAAGCTCTATATTTCTCCACAAGTGAAAACTTTCTTTTCAACTTCTTCCTTGTCAAACCTTTCAGAAACTCTCATATCTTGATAAAGATATAAACTTCAATGATGTGGTTCTCATCTGCTTAGTCTTTCCACATAGGTCAACTCCTTCATCCCAAAAATCAACTAGTGAACCTTTTCTAAACAGCCTACAATGCAAATATATCCCTTCCTAAATAAGGAGACCAAAACTGTATGCATTACTTTAAGTGTGGTCTCACCAATACCCTGCACAATTGTAGCAAGACTTACCTACTTTTATACTCCATTCTCTTTTCAATGAAAGACAACATTCTGTTAGCCTTCTGAACTATGGGCTGTACCTTGCTCATAATGAAAATATTTTTGTTTTAAATCGTACTAGGATTAGTTCAAATGTTTAACCCTTCTGTGCCTTTCTAGCGGAGTTTGCCAGCCTTGCGCCAACTCACTCAAGACTCGCAGGCTTTTATTCAGCAAAGTCAACAACAATCCTCAACTCAGACCACAACAGCATTGACAGCAGTGGTACTAGGAAACACTGTTCAGCAGCGACCTGTAGTACGGACAACTACTTCTACAGCTACAGTAACTAGCACCCTCCAACATCCGGTGTTAAGTCTAGCACAACCTGGACAGTCAGTGCAAGCTGGCAAGGTAAGTCAAAGGAACAGAACCAGTCCACAAGGACCGTCTGTGCACTTAGGGTGCCTCAGGCATCCTTACTTCCATATTTTGTTTACACCTCTTGACCAGAGCCAGCCTCAGATAGATTTTCTACGTAAATTGTCATCTGCTTAAAGTTGAAGTTGAGCAGTCAGATGAACAGTATTGTCAGCAAAAATCAAAAAATATTTTGTAACATAGTGTGGAATAAAAGGTGATTGAACGATACCAGTTACATAGCACTTCAGATCCTGCTTTATTTAGCTTTGGAGCCCAGCAAAATTATGAGCTAAAAAGTTATAAAAATACTGATCTTTGATGCTAGTTTCAAGCTTATATATTTTATATTTGTGTGCCTCTTCAGGTTTTCCAACAGCAGCAAGGAACGCTGGCCAGACCGCAGGTGACTCTGACACAAACACCCATGGTAACACTTAGACAACCTCAGAATCGCATCATGTTAACTGCACCTTCACAGGTGCAGTTGAAGCAACTTCAGACAGGTAAACCTGAATATTATTAAACCTCCTAAAATAGAAAGTTAAATGTACAAAATAATTACTTGTACAAAATAATTAAGTTTGGATACTGTTGTTCAATACTGTCTTTTGCTAAAAGAAACTCCTTCTGAAGTCAATAATTGAATAAATCTTGTTCTTCAAAGAAACCCTTTCAAATTGGTAAATTCAGTTGTGAAAAGCACTTGCAGACAGGTAACTGGTGCAATGTCAAAAAAAATCAATTTGTTTAATGAGTTTCATGTGGAACCAAACTATTGTGTACTCTTCAGGAGAAAGGCTAGCACAAGTTGGACCAAGGCTCCCAGATGTACTTCAGTCCCCATTTTAAAATATTGCATTTTGTCGTAAAGAAGAATCTTAGCCAATGTGGAAAGCAGTGAAGTAGAGTTGGTTTCAACATGGATGTTTCTTTGCAGAACATGGAGAGGAGATGGAAACTGGTGCCCTACATCAAAAATGTCAGTCTTGTAATTATAGTGCAGCCAGTTTGCAGAACCGGTATCTCTTAAAAATACTGATTTACAGTGAAAGCGTATGATACGGGAAGTACCTGCTGTTATAAAGCCTCCAAAATTAATCACTTTAAACTAAGGCAAACACAACCTGCATATTGATAGTGCCCAGTCCAACTGTCATTAGGAAAGAAACCTCTCAAACACTTAAGAATACATTAGAAATAAGAGCATGGAGTAAAAAATTGAGCTCCTTGAGCCTGTTCCCAGCATTCAATGAAATTGTGGCTCATCTTCCACCTCAATTCCACAATGCTCTTTATCCCTCGATTCCCTCAAAAGCTCAAATATCTGTTCATTTCAGTTTTGAATGTACTTAGAGGTCTGAGCACAACAGCTCTCCAGGTAGAGAATTTCAGTGATTCACAAACCTAACCTAGCAGAATTACTTTAAAATGGAACATTTAATTTAGGTAGCTATATTGAACTTGGTAACAAGCAAACTCCTTTCTAGCAAGCCCAGCCCCTGCTTTCAGTGATGTCCCCCAGTTTTGGGGGAAGATGATTCCTTGCACACTGTAAATGTAACAATCTTGATTTTACTGAACCCCGAGAATAATTTGATTTTAATAGTAATTTATGTTGCATCCATTTTAAAAATCTCTTTGGAGGTCATCAGAAGCCCTCATTGGACAGAAATCAAATACTACAGGCATTAGAAATCTAAAATGAAAAGACATATTGCTGGAAAGCTCAGCAGGTCATCTAGCACCTTTGTAAAGAGAAACCAGTTTAACATTTCAGGTAGATAATAGACATGAATTGATGACCTGAAAAACATTAGATCTCTCGAGATTCTGCCTGACCAGAGTTTTTCCAGCAATTTTCCCTTCATAAGATAAATTGTATAATAATCCTGGATTTCATTCAATCAAGCCTCAAAGGTTGTTGGCCTTAAAACAATAGTGATTACATTAAAATAAGACTAGCCTAGATCTTCCAAAATAAAATGACAGAAGCTTCAAAATTACCAAGTGAAAAGAAATTATTCTGATGAATGAAGTTGAATTAAAAGATGCTGTTTCCACATTGTTAATATATCTGTCTCTCTGAACTTGGGAGTAGTACATAAAAAGAAATTTGATATAGATAAAAGTGTGTATGAAGGGACAGTGCCATTTGAAAATTTATCCCAATTATTGCATAATATTAACATGTATTCAACGAAAAGTAAAAAAAAACTAAAGATAAAAGACTAATTATACCTCTTTACCTAGATTCAAGATTCAAGATTTCTTTATTTTATCATTGTACTGTTGCAGGACAACAACACAACGAAATTACGATGGCACTCCCTTGCCTAACAAAAACCAGAACAGGAAATTGATAAAAGCAATTATGAATATAAAATAAAACAAACATACACAAATATAAGGTGTATAAGAAAAAATGAGGTAGTGTGCAAATGAACCATTATAATAATAGTAATGATAATCAGCAGCACATCAATATCAATATGCAGCATGAATCATTAAATAACACCATAGTGGGTCCAGCCAGTGAAGGGAGGAAGACATGGTATATATGTGTGTGTGCGTATATATGTATGGGGGTGTCAATCCATCTTCAACAATTTAACAGCTTGAACAGCCTGAAGGTAGCGTATATAAAAACACAGTAGACCATTCAGCCCCATGAACCTGCTTTGCCATTTAACAAGATTATGACTGATTTTCTTACATCAAGCCTTTGTCCTGACCAGTCTCCATATCCCTCGATTCTCCTAAAATCCAAAAATCAATCCATCTCTATTTTGAATGAAATCATTCATCAAGCCTCCACAGAGAAGAGGATTGATCTCCACAGATTCTCCTGCAGGACAGAGAATTTCAAAGATTCACCACCTTTTAAGTAAAGAAACTTCTTCAAACTTCCATACTGAGTGGGCTGTTCTTTATTTTCAAATTGCAACTCCAACTTCTAGACCCTTCAGTGAGGGGGAACATACTCTCTGTATAACCCTGTTGAACCTCCTGAGAATTTCACACAATTCAGAGGTCATCTCTTATTCTTCTAAGCTCTAACGGTTAGAGGCCTCACCTTCTCACTATCTCCTCATAGACAGACCTGCCATCCCATGAACCAATCTGTGAACCTTTATTATTTAACAAGGATATCTTCTTTTTAAGGTTAGACCACCATAATCGCACACGGTGCTTCAGGTCCAGTCTCACAAAGGCCCTATACAAGTTGTAGTAAGACACTTCCTATCCTTGTACTGAAATCCTCTTGCAATAAAAGCCAGCTCCCCTATTGCATTCATAAATGTCTGTTGCACCTACATACTTTCAGTGACTTGTGCATAGGTTACCATTTTAAAAATACTTAGCATTTCTGTTTTTGTTATTGAGATGCATAACCTCACACTTTTTTCACACTGTGCGCAGAATGCCATGTGGCTTATCCATATCCTTTTGCAACTTTGTTTGCATCCTTATCATTTCTTATATTCCACTTTATTAGTGTCATCAGCAACCCAGCAAATGTTACGTTCGGTTCACTTGGCCAAATCATTGATGTAGATTACAAAAAGTTGGGAACCAAGCACCAGTGCCTGTGGTCCACCACTGGTCATGGCCTCCCAACAGGAGAAGGACCAATTTATTCCTTTTTTCTGTTTACCTGGTTATTTTTAGTAACATAGAAATTATTTTAGCATGATGCTTAGATCATACGTTCTCTACCGAATGAAGTGCCTTATTCACTTCCTTCTGCATTGTCTAATTTTACTTGAAGCAGTTTGTCCCCACACACAATCAACCCACCAAATCCAAGGGTGAGGATCCATCTTTGCCCCCTCCCCTTCCTCATTTACATGCTGACCAGTAGTGAATAGAAATGGGATCAGTGCCTATTATCAACCTGGACAACTAGCCTTGGAAAGACCACATAGTTTTCTCCAGCTAAGCACTGAGAGGAAATAATGAACAGACACAAGTGCCACTACCCTTCTGACCACCTTTGCTGAACTGCACTGTTGATGGTCTATTCAACGTCATGCCTTGTTCATCATAACCAGCACTTAGTTCCAACACTGTTACATAACCTGCCTTCACTGTTCACTAGGTCTCTATCCTCTAGATTTCAGAAAAGTGAGAGGTGACCTCATTGAAATGCACAGTGTCCTTGGAGAGCTCGCCAAGGTAGATACAGAAAGGATGTTATCCAAAATGAGTCGTCTAGAGCTTGGGGTCGCATTCTCAAAACGAGAAGAAACTTCTTCACATGCAGTTGTCAATCTTTGGAAATCCTACCCTGGAGTTCTATAGAGGGCTATTCATTGTCTGCATTCAAAACAGGGATTAATATTTTTTTCTGGATATAAGAGGAATTGAGAGATATGGGGGATAGGGGAGGAAAATGTTATTGAAGTAGGTCAGCAAGGATTTGTTGAATGACAGAATAGACTCGAGGGGCTGAATGGCCTATTCCTACTCTGGTTTATAATGCTTACTTGTTCACAAGCCGTATGTCATGGAATTGATTCACATCATGTTGAGAGTCATTTATTGTAATATTCTTGTCCAGCCTTTCATTTACAATTTTTATCTCATTCCCGTGTTGTTCTGCCCATATCTTACCCTGCTATCCCATAGAATGTGGTACCAGTGTGATTAAATTGCAGGACCAGTAATCCATCCTGTTCCAGCATTAAATAATTCAAATTTGCTCATTTACTTCCTTTACTAACCCCACATCACTTGATTTCCTTACTATCTTAATATCTGAGACTGGATAATCTGAAATGAAAAGCCAGTATCTGAAACAGCAGTTGTGAAAGTAATGAATTAAAGCTCATCTAGTCTACTTGAGAAGGAAAACTGTCATTGGTGCTCAGAATGGCCCGTGACCCTGACCCACAGCAATGTGATGTACTCTTAATTAGCCTCTGAAATGGCCTAGCAAGTCACAAGATTCAAAAATAATAAGAAACATTGGCCTTGCAAGCAATACCAGAATCTGCAAAATTTTAAAAAAACATTATTTTCATCACTGGCCCTTGCCCCCAATTCCACATTATCTCAGATTTAAATTTTTGTATGTCTCTTCTCCATGGTTTCTCCAAACTCTGACTCCAGCTTCTTGTGATTTCCCCCTAACTCGCCTTACCCCTCTATCCCACAATTCACAGCCATGCTTTCCCCACTGTGGAATTCCCTCCCTAAACTCTTCTGTCTCATCAAGTCTTTATCTTTGAGAAAAACTTTAAAAACCATCTCTTTGATTGAGAGTTTAGTTACTTTTGAGGTATCAGCGATGCACATTTATTTTGATATATGGCCCTGTAAACCCTTTTGGCACATATTATTCTACATTAAAGATAATGGAGTGGAAATCACTGTTTTATCGTGTCCTTTAAATATGCACTGCAGGATGTCAGTGGAACTGAATTTCAGATGTAGAGTTGAATGCACTAAATATTACCACACCATATGATACAGAACAGATCTTGACCTCACTAATACAAGTTATTAATTTTGATTGCCAAAGTGACCCTGTAATTTTGCACAATCATTCCCCTCTTATACAACTGTACATTGCAATGCCTAAGTAGGTTCTTTCATAACTAAAGTAATGTTTTGGCATATTGAGGAACTTCTTTTATAAATGCAAGATAATATTTCGAAAATGTACCCAGTTTAATATTGGGGTGAATGATAGAAATGTCCTTTGCTGCGACAGTAATGCTGTAACATTTGTCCTCAAACATCTTATGCATGAAAGTTTGTTGAACAAAGTGATGTGTGCATTTGAATCTATGAATTAGACATACAGCAATTTTTAGCCTATTTAAGTAAGTGACCATTGGGGATGTTAAAAAGTTGATTAATCAAGTATTTAACTAAGTTCTCCATAATTTTACAGTTCCTGTTATGAAACAGACAGTGGTGCCAGGAAGTAAAGCTGGTTTGACTTATTCTGTCCAGACTTCAGTTGTACAAAAAAACAAGCTTAAAGAAGCAGCAGCAGCAGCAGCGGGTGGTTCTTTCAGGTGAGATATTTGAGCATAAGTTCACAACGACAATGATGGTTAAAGATGGAAAACAGTGATACCAAAATCTCTATGTTTATTTTAAAATTAGGCTTGATATGGACACTTAACCAACTCCAGGTAAATATTTATCAAAACAACAATAATGGAAATGTTCCTTTAAAACCAACCTTTGTTCTTTGACGTGATTTATTTTAACAAAGTTCATCTCACTTCAGAATCCTGGACGTTCATCAAGTTACCTAATTGGAACTTGAGAGCACATTGAAATATTGCACCCATTTGCTCAACTTAGGTTGGACTTTGTGGCAGGATAATACATCATAAATAATGGTCTCTGTTTAACTCTCCTGGGAAGAACTGGGAACACCTTGCACTAAGCACATTGTGAGGTGTTTCCCAATATGAAGAGCAAACAGGCTTCTTCTTTGTTCATAAGTTGTTGCAATGCTGGCAAGGCCACATTCATTGCCCATCCCTAATTGCCTTGAAAAAGCATGTCGAGCCTTTTTGAATTACTGCAGAGTCTGATGATGGTGCTAGGTAGAGAATTACCTACATGTGCCTCTCACCTGCCAGTAGACTGATTTTTGTGAGCAGGTTGCTTGTGCTGTTGACTGAGGACAGTCCAAATAGACATTTTTTCCTTCCATTCATAACTATATTTTTGACAAATCTATTTGTCTTCATCCAGTTTTAAATTAGCATTTGAGATTTTGAAAACTGCAGGCTACCTCTAATAATGACATTTATGTGTACTTTTGGAATGTTCTAGGGATGATGATGATATTAATGATGTGGCATCCATGGCTGGAGTTAATCTCTCTGAAGAAAGTGCACGGATTTTGGCAACAAATTCAGAATTGGTGGGCACTCTGACAAGATCATGTAAAGATGAAGCATTCCTGTTTGCTGCTCCATTGCATAGAAGAATGTTAGAAATAGGTAAAGAAACACCTAATCATTTTTGTAGGATGTATGTGTTCTAATGCAAACTTTGAAAGAACCAAATGAACTAGAGAATCTTAAAACATAAGCTCCTTTAAAACTTCTAGAAGTATCTGTAAGCAAAATGCTTGACATGGCATTTAAAAACAAGTGGGAAAATAAAAATACTGCTGCCCAGAATTGGAATTGCAGCTGAAGTTGCATCTTTATCAGCTACCGGTGTTGTCCAGTAAGAGTGGCTAACTAAGCACAGGGGTAACTACACCAACGTCATTTTAACTACGTACATTAATTGTAGAAATGTCTTGGATACAATCGGAATGAAGGTAGATGTATTTCACATATGTATATAACAAACATCTATCATGTTTTAAAGAAAATAAAAATATTCAGCCATCTAAAAGTACTGCCTATCACCTTGCATGAACATAAAAGTCTAAGATATATAGACATTTGTATAAATACAAGTATAGCATTGTGATAACATTCCTAATATTGCTGTTGCATTTTTTTT
>JARFYF010000036.1:32457783-32470518 GCA_030265395.1 Rhina ancylostomus
TAGAGGCAGGAAAGTTGTTTCCACTGGTAGGTGGGACTAGAACTGAGGGACATAGCCTCAAGATTCAGGGGAGTAGATTTAGGACAGTGATGAGGAAGAATTGCTTTTCCCATAGAGTTGTGAATCTGTAGTATTCTCTGCCCAGGGAAGCAGTACAGGCTACCTCATTTAATATAATTAAGACAGATAGATTTTTACATAGTAGGGGAATTAAGGATTATGGGGAAAAGGCAGGTAAGGTGGAGCTGAGTCCATGACCAGATCAGCCATGATCTTATTGAATGGAGGACCAGACTCGACAGGCCAGATGGCCTCCTCCTGTTCCTATTTCTCATGTTATGTTCACACTGGAAATTTGAATGCATAACTTTGTAACTGGCAATATTTTGTAATTTTGATGGACAAAGCAGTCTTTCCATCCTCAATGTATTGAACTTAACATTACACTCACCACACTATCACTGTTATGGCCTGACTGACAATCAAAGTGCTACTGTCACCAGGACTTATGCTGCAAGATTGTAATTCTCATGAGCCTTGTCACTCCAACATTTTCTACATCACTTTGATGATAACATGTAAAGATTTTCTTATCATGCTGATTTAAAAATAAAACAACTGAATTAACATTAAATTACTATATGAAGAGCATAATGAACATAAAGGTCATTTGATTTCATTTGTCTTTAATATAGTCATGGCTGGTTTTAATATACTGTCTTATAGTTTGCAGATTTGCACTTACGGCTGGCTGTAGTGTAGGGAGTGGGGTTTCGAACTGAGGTTGGATTAGTTGCAGTGATTCATGTTTCACATTCAGTTGTTCATACGCCCTAGAAACACATGAAACAATGAAATCTTGTAAGACTGCAACATTGGCTCAAATACTGCAGATATAATGACTCAGCTTTCGACACAGTGTTTAATTATTTACACTTTACTAGGTCCTATTTTCCTCTGATTTGAAAAATTATTTTGTTTTCGTCATTAACTTCAATTACCAAAGTGGGTAAAATACTCCATGAGTCATGGTATTTTTTGGCACAGATAATGGGCAGGCAACCATTCAAAATCTTTGAGAAAAGAGTGCTAACTGGGTACATTGGAAGTTGGACAGAACATAGCTCAGCAATTTGATTTGAGATTCAACCTCTCTCCCCATGTGGGAAATTATGGCCATGTCAAACCTTAATGACTCCATTCTGCAATGTAGCACATGAGGAGCAGACTATCACTCAACCAGTTCAATACAGCTACCAATCTAGAACAAAGCTGTTTCCCTCCTCTCTGTGAGAGAATAACACATGGTTTGAACAAAGATAAAAGAAATGTTCATTATTCAGTTATTTTAAATCCTAGTTTCTTTTGCACTTAAAATCCACCTCTCAGATAAAAATTAGGCTGTTTTGATCTAATACTGACGTGATAACTTTTGGGAGAGCCATTGTGTCCAGTTTAAAGACCGACATGTCAAATAGCGTAGTAAAATCCCGTGGATTTTCATCCCCTTCTTGCAAGCACACCCTCAGTCTGTCAGACAGTTTAGCTGTATCTGGAAGCATGGTATAATCTGAAATCTTAAGATTGAATTTTTCCATTAATAATACAAAAATAAATTTCATAATTAACCAACTGAGAATTTATATAGCACATTTAATATTGTAAAACAACCCAAAGCACTTCTTAAGAGCATTATCAAGCAAAATTTGATGCCACTTTATATAAAATTGATATTAAGTCAAATCGTAGAGTATTTGGTAATATGAGCAAATTTTAATAGGGAGAAGGAAGGGTGGAGATATTAAGGGAGGGAATTCCTGGGCTTTGGGCATTGACAGTTGAAGGGATAGCTACCAAAAGTAAAGCAATTCAAATCAGGCATGCTCAAGATGCTAATACTGAGCATGTACCTCAAAGGCATTTGAAGAATTACAGAGATAGGGTCAAAGCAATGGAGACATTTAAAATGAGAGTTTTGAAACAGATGCATTGCTTAATTCAGAGCCAATGTTGGTGCAAGAAAGGACAGAGGAGCAGAATTTTGGTAACCTCAAAGCTATGGAAGGTGGGATATCTGATGCTGGCTAAAGGCTAGAATTGTTAAATCAAGAGCTAACAAAGGTGTGGATGAGGGTTTCAAGTGAGCCCAGCAGGAAGAGCAGATGGAAACATGAAAAGGCAAATAGGTTAAACTGCAGTTATTTTAATGCAAGGAGCCTGACAGGTAAGATTGATGAACTTAGAACATTAATCAGCACTTGGAAATATGGTATTCTACAATCACAGAAACAGTTGGAAGGGCATGATTGGCAGCTCAATGTTTCAAAGTAGATTAGTTTTAGGTGTGATAGGCTGGGAGGTAGAAGAGTACATGACTGCAGTTCTCAGGGAGGATGTCTTGGAAGGCTTTTTTTTAATGAAGCCACATATTAGAACTTAAAAAGAAGCAAGGGGTGATCACTTTGCTGGGGTTATATTACAAGCCCACCTCCCCAGTCAGTGGGAGATAAAGGAGCAGATATGTAGGTAAATTGTGGCAAGGTGCAAGAACAACGTGGTTATGATTGTGGGGGATTTTAAGTCCCAATATTAACCAGGAGTGCCTCAGTGCAAGGGGCTTAGAAGGGGAGGAATTTGTGAATCAGAATCAGATTCATTATCACTGACATATGTCATAAAATTTATTGTTTTTGAACTCAATCAAGGAAAACTTTTTGAGACAGCACATAGATTGTCCTACAGGAGAAGGGGCTCTCCTGGATTTAATTTTGGGAAATGAAGCCAGGAAAGTGGTGGAAGTGCCATTGGTGAGCATTTTGGGAACAGTGATCATAATTCTTTAAGTTTCAAGTTATGGAGAGGGATAAGGATAATCTGCAAGTTAGCCTCCTAAATTGGGAGAGGGCTGATTTTAATAACATAAGGCAGGACTTGAAGAGAGTAGATATGGAGCAGCCGCTTTTGGGTACAATAACGTCCAATATTCAAAGCCAACATGTTCCCGTGAAGGTGAAAGGTAAGATTAGCAAGATTAGGGCACCGTAGATAATGAGGAGTGCTGAGGTGTTAATGAAAGAAACTATGGAAGGAAATGACACGTACAGGCAAGTGAAAACGGCAGGTTCTTGTAAGGAATATAGTGATTACAGGAAAATACTTAAAGAAAATTAGAAGGGGAAAAAGGAGTCATGAAATATCATTGGCAGCTTAAGATGAATCCCAAGGCATTCTGTAAGTACGTTAGGAGGAAATGAGTAATGAGGGACAGTGTGGGTCCATTTAGAGACCACAGGGGGAATCTGTGTATGCAGGTGAAAGATGTGGGCGATGTCCTAAATGAATACTCCTCATCTGTATTCACTGAGAAGAATGTGGAAAGGTGAGAGTTCAGATTGATGGATGGACACATTCTGCAGCATGTTAGCTTTAGGAAGGAGGTGCTGAATGTTTAAAGATGCAAACACATGGATAAATCCCCAGGACCTAATGAGATGGGTCCCAGGCTGCATTACAAGGCAAGGGAGAAGATTGCTGGGGCTCTAATAGAGAGCTTTGCATCATTGCTAGTCAGGGGTGAAGTACTGGATGACTGAAGGATAGCAAATGCTGTTCCTTGATAGAAGACGGGCAGCTGGGATAAGCCAAATAACTACAAGCCAGTGAATCTTACATCAGTGGTAGGGAAACTATTGAAATAATTCTAAGGGACAAGATTTACCTTCACTCGAAAAGGCAGTGACTGATTAGGGATTGTCAAAATGGCTGTGTTCATGGGAAGCCCTGTCTCACAAATTTGATTGAATGTTTTCAGAAGCTAACTAAGTATACTGACAAGGGGAGTGCAGTAGATATTGTTTACACAGAATTGAGTAAGGTCTTTGTTGAGGTCCCACTGGTCAGAAGGTTAGAGCCCATGGGATCCACGACAGGCTGCAATTTGGATCCAAAATTGGCTTGATAATAGGAAGCCAAGGGCGGTGACTGAGGGTTGCTTTTTCTGGAAGGTATATCACAAGGATTAGTGATGGGACTATTGATGTTTGTGACATACATTAAGGACTTGGATGTGAATGCACGAGGTATGATAAGCAAGCTTACAGATGATACAAAAATTGGTGCTGTTGTGGATAGTGATGAAGGTTGCTTAAGTCAAGAGCATGATGTAGATCAACTGCGAAGCTGGATGGAGCAATGGCAGATGGAATTTAATCCTGACAAGTATGAGGTGATACTTTTAGGTAGGGTAAATGAGAGTAGTATAAATACAGCAAATGGTAGGCCCTAAGGAGTATCAATAAAGAAAGGGATCTTGCAATACATGCTCATAGATCCCTGAAAGTGGCAGCACAGGTGAATAAGGTACTAGCAAGGCATATGGGATAAAAATGAAAAATACTGGACATACTCACCAGGTCAGGCTGCATCTGTGGGAAGAGAAACAGAGTTAAATGTTACAGGTCGAAGGCCCTTTTATGTTCCACACGAAGGGTCTTCGATCTGAAACATTAACTTTCTCTTCTCACAGATGTGGCCTGACCTACTATTTCCAGCATTTCTGATTTTATCTTAGATTTCCAGCATTTGCAGAATTTACAGCTATAAGGGAGAGACTGGATAGGCTGGGTTTGTTTTCCCTGGAACAGAGGAGGCTGAGGGGTGACCTGATATAGGTTTGTCAATTTATGAGGGGGAAAGATAGGCAGGTAATAAAAATATATTCTCATGGTGGAGATGTCAAGGATGTGAGGGCATAGGTTTAAGATAAGAGGTGGGAGGTTTTTTTTAAAAAAGAGGATATGAGGGGGTATTTTTCACAAGACAGTGTTTGGAGTTTGGAATGTGCTGTCTGAAGAGGTGAGGAAGGCAGATGCTCTGATAACATTTAAAAAGCGTGTAGATACTTGAATTGCCAAGGCTAAGGACCCAAAGCAGGTAAGTGAGATTAATGTAGATAAATGGAATTAATATAGATAGGTACAAAGGATGGCATGGACATGATGGACCAAAGGGCCTGTTTCTGTGATGGACAACTCTAAGACTCTATGCTCCCAATTTTGCTCTGTGGCTCCTGGAATGTCATGGTGAACAACTGTAATTGACTAGGTTCTGCCGGAACATAATGAAATTAAGCTAGAATTTATGTTGTGTATATTGATATCCTCAACAAGTTTAACTAGTGAAGGTGTGAAAAGTGCTTCATAAATGGGAGTCTTTCTTAACTGTTGATTCTCAAAACAGCAAGCCTTTTGGATTTTTGGGACAACTATTGAATTCCCCCTATTGAATCAAGCGCAAAGTTTACTGTTTTTTTCAAGTAAGAAATTATCAATTTTCTCCCAATTACTCCAAGTGATTTACCTCTGGATCCTCGGCATCAATTTGGTTTAACTGGATTTCGTTTGTTGTCAGCCACTGAAAAACAACATCCTGGAATAAAAATAGTAAAAAAAAATGAAGGATCAGAAACCACAGGATAAATAGAAATTATCCACAGATTCCAATGGATGGTCATTGGTTTTCTTTTTTGGATGCATTCAGTTAGATACTTTCAAACTCAACAAATGAGATGATAACAAGAATTCAGTGCATATCCCAGTTGGCTGAATTTGCACTGAAGTACTGCTGCAAAATGATGCTGGTTATCCTATTTCGAGAAAAATTCCCCAGGCATTGAAAGATTTCAGTGAAAGGTGACTGAACTGATTAGTGTGTTAGATAGCTGAGTTATGAGAAGATAGTTACATTGAAGCAAGCTGTTTCAAGTGATCTTATAGAAGCATTCAGAATTCTAAGTGGTAATCCTAAACCCAGGGGTAGATGTTACAATTCAACTCAGCTTTGAAAAAATAAGAGTAAAAAGATAGTTTAGACTTAAATGTTTTATGCAATGAGGTGAAATATGGAATAGGTTGCCAAGGGAAACTGTGCGGTTGAAAACCATCAGCAAATTCAAGAGAGCTGGATAAGGATCAGGTGAAAAATCTGATAGACAAAGTATGACAGATACTGTGAGAGATGAGATTTTCTGGCCATTGATATGAGCCAGAAAGTCTACATTGGATAAATCAACAACCCAGTTATGACCAGATGAGGTCACGGAACAGTAGTTTAAAAAAGGTTAGAAGAAAATATTTAAATTAGTACAACTTATTAAAGAATATGAAGTCACTCCTAAAATTAAGTACATGGCCTATCATTTGTCATTCACAATTCCGAGTAACTATTGGTTGTCTTTCATTTACCTTGTTGAAACATTCTTTTCCACAACAAAACCCCTAGGTGCACCTAACATCTTAAATCTGAGCATAAGTGAGCAACACCGTGTGCAGTAAACTTAAAATTCATCAATTAAACAATTAAGTAAATTATCCCAAAGCAACATACCATGATTTTGCCATTTTCTTCTTTGTCAAAGTATTGGTCACTGATCATATGACAAGATCCCAGCACAGCCAATTTTCCACCTTGGAGCTGTTAAAACATTTTATACTTTTTTATGATAACAACAATTGAAGTCTCTGTTCACTCTTCTCAGTTATGCTAAGCTTTTAAGGTTCCATGTCTCCTGCCTCACTTAATTACATATGAATATGCTTCAAGTATTTTCCCCTAAAATATCTGGTGCATTCTCTTGGCAGAAAGGACCATGATAGATGCCATATCATAAACACCAGCAGAAAGCTAAATCTGTTATATAAAGTTTAACTGATTAAGAAAGGTCACTATGACCAATCTATGATGCAAAACTGCTGCTTTTCTATTCTCTCTTAGTCAAAACATCTGAAAATTATCATTTTATATCAATTTCATGTATATAGCACTACTGCACTTATAATCAGGTTCTTTGCAACCTAGATTACTTTCAAAGGCTCCTGCAGGAAAAAAAGAACAGTAAGCACTGATCTACCTTTCTGAAGCCTAGAAGAGTATATGTATGCATATCCTTCAGGTACATAGGTAATAAACCCCATTATTTAATATTGACAATATAAATAATTGGTAGAAAGCATTGTTTCTTTTTACACAAAATGTCATTTGTTACAGTTCTTTTTATTTTAAAAACTGGCCCATCTCCTAATGGTGTTGCTCACTCTGCAAGTAAAATCGAAGGTTCAAAACAAAACTGGAAGATCATGTGAAAGAAGCAAGCTATAAAAATTGACATGGTTGCCACAGCCTGGCAGTATTGCTTCTGATTTCTAGGTCAGGTCAAATGAACATCATTAGCTTTTTATTGGACTTGGAATTGCTTCAAACTTGCTGTGAGTTTTTGCACTGGAAAAGAAGTAATTAGAAGAAAAAATCATTAGGGTTCTCAAATGAGGATTAGTAGAAGCAGGATACAGGAAAAACCAACAGTGCATCTACTTAACCAATCAAACTTCACAATTTTTACTGAGATGTGCAAAGTCTAAATCAGGAACTACCACTTGCAATACTTCAATGGCAAATTAAGCATAAAAAGCAAAATAAACAAAGAAAATGCAGGCAAAATTAAAATATTGTCAAAAAGAGTTAAAATCTGAAGGAAAAAAATCTTCCCACTCAAAGCTAATTTTCACTGTCAGGGAATATTTGGTAATTAATAATACACAAGACATTAATAAGTCATTCTTTTCTGATGCATTTTGTGGATATCTCGGAGAGATATGGACTGTTTATCAACATTCCTTAATGCCCTACATTTACTATACATGTCCTCACCGTTTGACTTCCCAAAATGCACTCTTTTAGTTCACAACAGGCCTCTTGAGCTTGTTGTCATCCATCAAAGTAATTACTGATCCCATACCTCAGTGCCATATTCCTGCACTATCCACATATCCCTTGGTTCCCTTAATGTCCAGAATCTATTAATCTCCATCTTGAATGGACTCAATGACCCAAGTCTTTAATAGCTGTCCAGGCTAAAAAGTTCCAAAGATTCACCACCCTCTGCGTGAAGAACTCTCTCCTCATTTCAACCCTAAATGGCCAACCCTTCATTTTGAGATTATTGCCCCATGGTATTAGGCTCTTCGGCCAGGGGAAACATCACCCTCGCATCTGTCCATCAGAACCTTGTAAAAAAAAATTGTGTTTCAATGAGATTGCCTCACATTCTTCTAAGCTCTAGAGAATACAGGCCTAGTCTAATCAATGTCTCCTCATACAGAAAACTTGACATCCCAGGAACCAATCCAGTGAATCTTGCTGCACTCCCTCTATAGCAATTATCCATTCTTTGGTAAGCAGACCAATCCTGCACCTCATACTCTCAGTAAGAAGTTGACAAAAAACATAACAAGTTGTACGCTAATGCAAGATATTTAAACCTTTATAGGTATTACTTGAAACAGTACCTTGGAATTGTAGAATGCCAGAATAGGCCTGTTGAGGGGAAAACATACAGAGCCTGTCGACAGCACTGCAATAGCTGGTTTCATTACACTCAGTGTAGCACCAAATGGATAAACAAACGTTAGGGCTCTGTAGTACATAATGACAACGAGGTTAACTAAAAGTACAAGACCCACAACTTGTCCACAAACTATCTTTCACAACTTAACAATGAAAATATTTTCTAGGAATCTGTTAACTACATTTTCAAACAAGAAAATAATTGTTTGCAAACTCAGTATATTAGAGTTACATCTCCATTAGCTTCAAGCGGACTCTGTTTTTCAGTGGACTACAGATGGTCAGTTATTTTATTTACCATCCTCACTGGTGTATTTTTTATTCATGAGAAGTATAATGCTTTAACTTTTTGTGAATAGACATTCTTTATGCTACATAACTATGCATTTCAATTGCCATAAAATGTACTTAAAAAAACCTATTTCACATTTTCGTTCATGAATCAACTTATATTTAATAATTCATGGCACAATATGTTAGAGAACTAATCTATCTTGCCACATGAAAAGATATTGCAATAGAAGACAGTGCAAGAGCAGCATTACAAGTAAGTGACTGAATAAATAATGTTTTGGAGACATGTAAATTATTTACTGACAGTTTATCATATAATTTAATGAATAACTTATTCATGAAGATATTGACAGTTTTATAAAGGTTATCAAATTATGTATTCAAATTACAAAGGTAATCATCAAGAGTACAATTGATGTACTCTTTATGATTAGTACAATTCTATGGGACAGCAACCATACTTCAAGGACAGCTTCTATCCGGCTGTTATAAGACTATTGAATGGTCCCCTAGTACAATAAAATGGGTTCTTGAGCTCACAATCTACCTTGTTATGGCCTTGCAACTTATTGTCTACCTGCACTGCAATTTTTCAGTAACAGTAACACTTTATTCTGCATTCTGTTACTGTTTTCCCTTGTACTACCTCAATGCACTGTTGTAATGAAATGATCTGTATGGGCAGCATGCAAGACAAGTTTTTCCCACAGTATCTCACTACATGTGACAATAATAAGCCAATTTAATTACCAAATTAATGTAAAAAACATACTGCAAGTTGTTGCCATTGCTTTCTTCATCCATCATTCCAGGCACAGACTTCCCAGCCGCTCGACTAATTTCTCTGTGAATAATAATTTATTTTCATGATCTATTTGAAGGACAAGTTACAAGTTCTAAAGCAATCCATTTCACGTAATCAATATACACAAGATCAAATCCTACTGCAGATAGGTTAATGAGGGCAGTTAATCCTTCATCCTATCCCATTTGATCTTTCTGTGGCCTGCTGCACTGTTATAATGAGGTCCAATGTAAACTCGAGGAACAGCATCTAATCTTCCATCTGTGCATGTTGCAGCTTTCTGGACTCAATGTTCAAATTTACAACTTCAGGTGACTTTCTCTGTATTGCAACTAAACAGTTCTGTTATAGGTCAACCATGAGCAATATTGGCTCAGTCTTTCTCCATCTGCATGGTCTCACCTGCTGGGCATTTCCTACAGCTCTGCATTTTTCTGCTTTTACACTTCTTTGTTGATGTTATCACTCCCTAACCACCTCCATTTCATAGATCTTATGTTCTTTTGTTCGCGCTTTTTCTCCAACTTTTGTCACTAACCTGTCAAAAAGATCACTTCAACAGAACATCATAGCAACCCTGGCCTCCCGTCTTTGTCCTATCCATCCCTTCCCTACTCTCTTTGAAATTTAAAATTAACCTGTTTTCTCTCTGCCCCCATTCTGATGAACAATCAACCTAAAACATTAACTTTTCTTTTCACAGATGTTGCCTGAACTGCTAAGTGTTTCCAGCATTACTGTTATTTTTAATTCCTATGAGAGATACATTACATAAAATAAAACATTCCATTTTGCTCAGCACACAGGTAAAATGAAAATGATGAGAAGGCATGCATAAAACTACCTGTTTAAAATTCCATTTGATATTAAAGCTTCTTTGGGGTGGAAGTATTTATAATACATATTTCTTACAACAGCATCTGTAAGCAACAACATTTAAATGATGAGTAAGTGATATAAACAGAAATAATTAAATGCCAAAAATGACGTTTAAAGAAAATATACAATGCTCACCATTATTTACCATAATTCCATACTCCTCTAATAAAAAGTTTATATTTGTGTCATATTTAGATTCTCCACCTTCTCCCAGCATCACAAGAATACATCCTCCACTTTCTAAGTACTTTTTCAATACATCAAGCTAAAAATATGAAAAAATTTACAATGAGCAATTCTGAATTCAATAAATGCAGAGTATTCCTCAATTCAGAAGCTAAAAGAAAAGTGTACAATGAGTAAATACAAAAATTTGCACAGGTCTGAAAATATCTTTCTAACCAAAAATTGTAGCAAGTCTTTAAATAACAATATACATTTTCAGATGTTGGAGGATAATAAAATGAATGATATTAATCAAAATGTGCTTACTTCAGTAGCTGTGAATCTTTCTCTGGGACCAGCTGTAATCCACAATTTCACACCTATTAGTTTCTCTTCTGTGATTTCGTCTTTAAAACTGTGGAGAACAAAACAAACTTTATTCTTGAAATACTTATCCTTAGATCATAACCAATACAAGTTAAAGCACATGAATGTATGAATTCCAAATTAGAGACATTTCACAGTTGATTAGTTTTTAATGACACAAGACAGAATATCTGCAGACCCATCTTGTATCAGACCTTAATAGACTGTATATTAGTTATTTGGAATTTATAGTTCTCCACTATTGGGGATTTAAAGATGGGGAAGTGAGGGATTTATATCGTTCAACTTTCCTGACTGAATTTATCAAATAAACTTTCAAAAAGTTCTTTTCTGGCAGCAGTACAAATCTTTGAAATTGCTATGTTAATTAAAATTTTCTTCCTCTATTAATTACTAGATTCAATTTTTTTGAAGAGTAACAAAGTGTATTGATGTGGGCAATTCAATACTTGTGGTTTAAATGGACTTCAGTAAGGCCTTTGACAAGGTCCCACATGGTAGATTGGTCCAAACGATTAGGGCTCATGTGATCCAGGACAAGTTGGTAAATTGGACCTAAAATTAGCTCAGCGAAAGAACTCAGAGTGATGGCAGAGGGTTGCTTTTGTGATTGGGTGCCTGTGACTAGCAGGGTTCCACAGAAATTGGTGCTGGAGCCCTTCCTGTTCGTAATACACATAAATAAATCAGTTGCGGATGTAGGAGGCATGATCAGTAAGTTCGCAGATGACAGGAATATTGGTGGAGATGCTGACAGTATGGATGGTAGTCTATAGCTATAGGGTGATATCAATGTATTGATGAAATGGGCTGAGAAATGGCAGATGGAGTTTAATGCAGATAACTGTAAAGAGATAAATTTTAGGAGTACTGTACTAACAAAGCTACAACATACACCATAAATGTTCGGGTCCTAGGGAGTATTGAGGAACAGAGGGAACTTGGTTGAAAAATCCAAATATTCTTGCAGGTAGATAATATGGTTAAGAAGGCACATAAGATGCTGGCTTTCACTAGTTAAGGCATCAACACGAGCAGGGAACTTATGTTCCACCTTTATAAACCATTGGTCAGACCTCAGCTGGAGTATTGCATGCAGTTCTGGTCACCACCTTTTAGGAAGGATGTGATAATGCTGGAGAGGGTGCAGAGGAGATTCACCAGGATGTTAGCTGGTTTCAGTTATGAAAGGAGACTGGGTCTGTTTTCACGGGAGTGAAGGAGTTTAAGGTGGGACGTGATTGCTGTGTACAAGATTATAGGGGTATAGTAGATAGGGTACACTGCAGGAAACTTTTCCCTATATCAGAGGTAGATAAAACAAGAGGATTTAGGGTAAGGGGTAATTTATTTAGAGGGGATCTGAGGGGGACTTTTTTCACCCAGAACGTGGTAAGTAACTGGAATGCACTGCCTGAGAGGGTGGTGGAAGCAGAGTCGCTGACAGCATTTAAGAAGTGTCTAGACGAGCTCTTGAATTCCCTAGGCATAGAAGGCCATGGGCTACCTGCTTGTAAGTGCGATTAATATGGGTGGGTCCCCATTGGTTGGCATGAACATGGTGGGCCGAATGGCCTGTTTCTGTGCTGTATGACTGTATAGATGCAGGATTCACACTATCTGCAAGATGCTGTCTTCCAGCTGCTTCATTTGCCACACTATCCAGGAACCTCCTAGGCTTATCCAGCCATGCTTCAATACATCATTAATCAGACACAAACAATGGGTGAAGAGTATTCAAGTCAGATGGCAAGAATCTTTGTAATTTATTTTTGACTAGTACATTTTCACATTTCATTTCAGCA
>JARFYF010000036.1:32676465-32693815 GCA_030265395.1 Rhina ancylostomus
CAGCATCTCTCCGACTGCTCTCTGCTCGAAGTTAAGCCAAAGCAGAAAAATTATACAAGCGAGAACAGTTTCCAATGAATTAACTTTTGGCTTTGGGGATCAACTACATGAAGAAGTTTTAATTCAAAACCCTGTTTAATTAAATCCCCTGTTGCCATCTTTTAGAAAGGCCGATGTTCATTTTAGTGGCAGCCAGTGATGGGAAATGATTGCCTTTACGGATATGGCAGCAACCGCCTTTTATGCAGGAATAGCAATAAAATTTGGAGGTTCACTGTCAACAGTCCTGAAAGAATTTTAACCCCATGATCTTGTTAATCAATTGTAATGTTCTCCATTATATATTGTATATCATTAACATCAGATGCCATCTGCTGCGTGGCATATAAACATATATGCTCTGCTACTCACCAAGATATAATGCAACTTCTTAAAAACCCAGGATGAAAGGGGACCTGATAGAGGTATACAGAATTAAGAGGAGCATGGATAGGATAGATAGGAAGAAACATTCCCCATAGCTCAGGTATCTAAAAGTAGAGATTATCAGTTGAGAGTAGGGTAGGAAGTTTAGAGGAGGTCTGAGGACGAACTTTTTCACCCAGAGGGTGGTTGGAACCTGGAAACTCTACCTCACAACATCTAAGTAGTGTCAAAACGAGCATCTGAATTTCCAAAGCTTATGGATCAGGTGCTGGGAAATGGGATGAGTGTCGATGGGTTAGTATGTACACAGTGGGCTGAAGGGCCTGGTTGTGCATTGGATGACTCTATGATTCTATGAGTTTATGACTCTGAAAATAAATTTTAACTAATTTAAGAGGAGAATTAAAAACAATGCAGTACTTAAGGAGTTAAGATGAGCCTTTTCCAGAAGGATCTTGATTTCACACAACTTTCTCACACACATCTGGTTTAGGATCACACAGGATTATCACACCACTGACAACTGACATTTTAGTTTGAGCCTGAAAAGATGATTTGAGCCAAGGGTCTGGTTTCGACCTAATGTGTCAACACCAGCCAACTTTGGAATGAAGAGTTCTTCAGGCCAGTTTACTGCTACTCTTCATTTGCACCCCAGGTTTTGGCTTCTGCATATAATATACAAACCCGCCAATAACTGCTGGGTTCTGTCTGTCAGTGTTTCGTGATCAGTATTAACAGAATATTGTGTTGCGGTCATGTTTGTTAACGGTTCCCATTCCCCTTTCCACGTGAAATACTGGCATCTGTGTCAACCTAGAGAGTCTTTGGACCCACAAGCACAGTGTTCCAAGAGGTACCAAGGGAGGGACCTTCCCAGGGGAAAATATGCATTTTGCAAACCAAAACTATGCTGCAAAAAACACCTGGAAATGCAACTGTACAACACAACATTTTTGCAAAAAGATTCCATCAAAATATTAATATGTAAGTTGAGAAGGTTGCAAGCTTACTTCTGGGTCCTCTAAGCTTATGCCATAAGCTGTTGGCCATACATGGTGGCATTCAATGGCATACAGGCATGGTTGCATGTCCCACTTAAAGCTCACTTGCATGTGCACATCCTGCAGGCAGCGCAAGGGGCTCATGCAAATTAGTCCTTCACAATGCATAGGGGATCTGTCTGATAGGTCTGAGACCATGGAGTTTGGTGCTTGGGTGCATCAACAGAGAGATCCCTTAAGATGCCCACCCTGCCCCTTTTTCTCAATGCCACTCTTGCTGAGTGAAGGAAGTAAACTTGACGTGTAAGACACCACAAGGTCCAATGATCAACAGTGATATAAAAAGTTTAGGAGATGTTTGTTAAAGGCCAAAAGACACAGGAGCAGAATTAGGCCATTTGGCCCATCGAGTCTGCTCCACCATTCGATCATGGCCGATTTATTTTTCCCTCTCAACTCCATTCTCCTGTTTCTCCCTGTAATCTTTGATGCTCTTACTAATCAAGAATCTATCAACCTCCACTGTAAATATACCCAATAACTTGACCTCCATAGTCATCTGTGGCAATGAATTCCACAGATTCACCACCCTCCAGTGAAAGAAATTCCTCCTCATCTCTGTTCTAAAGGGATATCCTTCCATTCTGAGACTGTTAGATAAAGGATAAATGTTGTCTGGGAGATTTCTCCAGCAAAGAATTTCAATGGATCTTTTACATTGCACCAGGACTCAAGGGCCTGAGTTATAGGGAGAGGTTGGGGGAATGCCAGGACTTTATTCCTTGAGATGTAGGAGACTGAGAGTATAGATAGGGTCAATGGACACAGTCTTTTTCCCAGGGAAAGGAACCAGAAATGAGAGGGCATAGGTTTAAGGTGTGAGGGGAAGGATTTAAAAGGAAACTGAAGGGCTGGTGCATATCTGGAGCTGCCGGAAAAAGTAGTTGATATGGGTACAGTAATGACACTTAAACACTTGGGTAAGTGTTTGGATAGGAAAGGTTCAGAGGGATACAGGCAAAATGCAGGCAAATGGGACCAGCTTAGGTGGCCACCTTGGTTGGCATGGACAAGGGAGGCCAAAGGGCCTGTTTCCATGCTGTATGACGCTATGACTCTATTACCTGGACTGACAGGGCAACCTCAATGGCTCGCAATTTGCACTCATCCAGCCCTGGCCTGATCAACGATTCCAGTACCAACTGGCAACATCTGGTGTGACTGAGCATCTCTGGCATTTACAAACTTTCAAAAACGATTAAAAATTAATCATAGTATTAAAACATCTTATTAATTGTTAAAAAAATAAAGAACAATACAAATAATAGAGAAATTGAAAAGGCAGGGTGGTAGATGGCTGCATTTTGCAACACCTACATTCCTTTGCTGATGTTCTTTTGTCTAAGTTCTCATTCTAACTGCTCCCATTCACTCACTGACCAGATAACATTGTTACAGTTTGTCCTCAGAGTCAGTCTGGTTTGACCCTATCAGAGACAGCCCCCTCCCCCACCCACCCTACGGTTTAACGAGCTTCTTTTGTCTGACGAAGAGACTTCGACCTGAAACATTAGCTCTGGTTTTCTTTCCACAGATGAGGCCTGACCTGCTGAGTATTTCCAACATTTTCTGAGTTTACTTTTGAATGTCAAAGAAATAATTTAAAAAAATCCCAGTAATCCCTGTTAATTTTTCTAGAGGAGTCCCAGTGGGCTGATATACACCTCTAATTCCTAAATACGCTGCTTCTCACCTCTATTAGACCTTGGTACTTCACAGTACCACAGGTCCTCAGTGAAGGTGGAAACCAGAATTGCTGAGGCCAGAATGTTTGTGTATCAGCTCTTTGAGCTTCTGCTGATTAAATCATTATCATCATGTGCCAGAATTTTCAAATCAGCTTCTTCTGCTGATAGATTTTTCAGAGGTGACTGGTAGTGCTTGTCTCCCTTACCAGTATCTCTGCAGCAGGAACAATTAAAGCATAAATCCCTGAGGACTGGACAAGCATGGAAGTTGAGGTTCAATAAGCCCACGAGTTAGTGATTGGACACCCTCAGCTTGTCGTGCAATGAAGTCCAGCCTTGTTCAACTCCAAGTGCAAACTCCTTTCCACACAATTTGACCCGTCACAATGGTCACTTGATGGCATCTCCAAAATGTTGCTCATGTCTGCTCTTACCACTGCCCTAATCCACGTCTTTATTACTTGATCTCCAATAATATGCCTCCTTTATCTTTAAAGTATGAATTATACAAAGTGTTATCAAGTCATAGAATGATACAGAACAGTGGGACACCATTTAGCTTATCTTGCCTGTACTGGCTCTTTGAAAGAGTGATTCAATTAATCCTACTCTCCTACTCTTTTGCAATAAACTTCCCAAACTTTTCACCTCCAAGTTTTTATCTGAATTGTCACTAAAGCCGCACATTCCTCTTCATAACAACTCACTATTAAAAATAAATTTTTTATCTGCCACATTGAAATTATGCTCTTCAGCTTCTGATTGTCTATATACACACCTGTACCTTGAATATCCCTGCAGTAATACTCATTTACTTCCTGTCCTGGAGAAGAATGACTTAACGACCTCAATTTCAACCTCAAATTCCTCCATGGTGTCACTTCTTTAGTCTCCTCCATCCTTATGTCTTTCCACTCAATCATTTCTGCTCCCAAACCACGCCAAATAAAGTGCAACCCTTACTTCCCTTTCACTTGCTGACACAGCTACAGGTCATTCACATTGTTTTGTTTTGTTTCATGTATATTTATACAGAAACTGAGATTCTCAAACTAATACAGAGCCAAGCACAGAAGATTTCCAGGATAGATACTGACAACAATACAAATACTTCAATGCTACAAAAATCCTACAAAGCAAACATATCGAATGAAATTATATAATGACTATTTCTACTGATTTCTATTAATATAAGCAGAGTAATATGAGATTAATATGTGCCAACATTTCTAAAAGTTTAAAATATCACAATGATGCTAAAAGGTACAAATTCAAATCTTGAGAGTGATAACTGGAAATACTGATAAAGATATATGTAAGGGAGCCCATTGTTTTACAATTTACTCAAATGATCCTCAGGTGGTCAGCTTGATGCCATTGAGTAAAACAGACATTGCAATAGTTTATCTGCACTGTTTATCTGTAACTGCACTCTGTGATGAATTGACTTGTACGATCGGTATGCAAGACAAGTTCTTCAATGTACCTTGGTGCAAGTGACAATAATAAACCAATCTCTGGACCCACTTCCAACACACAATTAGCACAGCAATTGGTACTGCTGCCTCACAGCTCCAGCAACCTGGGTTTGATCTTGACCACAGTGCTGTCTGTGTGGAGTTTGCATATTCCTCCTGTGACAGTGTGCATTTTCTCTGAGTGCTACAGTTTTCTCCCACACCACAAAGACATGCTGAATGGCAGGTTAATTGGCCACTGCTCAAAATGTAGGTGGGTGGTAGAAGAATCACGGGGGTTAGTGGATATGTGAAAGAGGATAGGCTTTGGGGAAATGTGGGGGAATGGGATTGAATAGAGTGTTCTGAAAGCCACATAGACTTGATGGGCCAAACGGCTCCCTTCTATGTCATAAGTAAATATGAGATGTGGAGAAGAAAAGATAATAGAACTCATGCAAAAAACAAAGTTTCCATCCATTAAGCTATAAGTCTTTTGGATTGGCCACCTCGTACATTTATCCTTCAATTGTTTCTTAGACGTGGCAACATATACTGAATTAGGGATATGAACTGTTACATTTCTTTTAAATCAAAGTTGTCCACTTTGGTTTAGACTCTTTCTCTTAGCACTTCAACTCATGTGGCAACTTACTAGTTTTACCAAAAATAAACATCTTTATCTTTAGAATGGGGTTTTGTGACTGCTGGCCAAACAGATTAATCAGGCATGGACCCAGAGACTGGTCAGATAACTTGAAGAATAGGCATGATGACCATTAAAAACAATCAGGTGTTGCTTTTTTTTCTATTATTTTGAATGAATCTTGTAGCAGAAATGTTATACAAAAAGTTAATGGTTTCTGTTTCTCATTTTGTGTGCTTGTGCGTACATGAGTGTGTGTGTGTGTGTGTGTGTGTGTGTGTGTGTGTGTGTGTGTGTGTGTGTGTGTGTGTATTCATATATTTGTGGAAAATCCACACCATAAAGGGCTTTCACCTCATCTGCCTTATTCACTATGGTGATATTCACCTTAAGGACAAACAGACTCCACTTTAAGTTATTTTCTAACTTTTGTTCTGCCTTCCAGATTTTGTAATCTTCTGCCTAACATTTTCAGTTCTGCTTTTCCCCCTTCTGAATCTCAGCTCAGCTTCCTATGCCCCTGTTAAGCTGGTTAAACATTCCCCAAATGCACTTTCAAATCTGTCCCAGATGACATCAGTCCCAATCCTGTTGAGGTGCTTTTCTTTACATCTATGTAGGTGTCACTTTGTTGAGAACCAGTCCCAGTTCCCCAAGAACGTAAAGTGCTCTCTTCTGAACCACGTCTCCAGCCAGCTATCAGGGGTGGCGTAGTATTTGCAGCAGGTGTCGCCTCTGCTGCCTCTCAGCTTCAGGATCTGGATTCGATGCTGACTTCTAGTGCTGTCTATGTGGACTATGCAAGTTCTCCCTGTGACCATGTGGTTTTACGCTGGGTGGTCCACTTTCTTCCCACATTCCAAAGACACAACTGAATACTGTACACTACCTCTAGTGTAGGTAGATAGTAAGAAAATCAGGGGGAAGGTAATGGCATGTGAGATAGAATAGGTTGTGGGGGGATGGGATTGATCTCAGAAAAATTGATGGACTGAGTGGTCCCTTTTCATATTGTTATGAATTATGAAAATATGTGATCTGCGGTATCCTACTATTTCTGTATTCACTGGGGTATGCCAGGATGTACAGAAGCCAGAGTTCCCACACCTCCAGGTTCAAGCACACCTACTTCCCTTTAGCCGTTCAGTTCTTGAACTCCCAATTACTACAGCACAACAACACTATGACTACTTTGATCACTTTGCACTAAAATGGACTTTTTTTTGTTCTAATGGTGCTTTTTAAATAAATTGTGCGTAATTTATGTTTAATTTATGTTTTTCTTGTGAAATGCTGCTTATATGATGCTACGTGCCTGTGATGCTGCGTTTTTCATTGCACCTGTGACTACATGTACTTGTGCATATGACAATAAACTTGATTTTGACTTTGACTTTGACCAGCTGTAATCTAGAGATGACAACATCTGAGATCCTGTAGCACCTCTTTCAAACAGACATTTTCTACCTATATCATTTGCACTGATATGGGCCATCCTCTTCATCTCCTCTCTTCTCAAATGTTCTCAGCCACTCACTTGCATCAGTGAGGCAACATACTATCCTAATATCACATTTGTGATTACAGAAATGGGTGAGCTTGTCTGCAAAAGTACCAAATATTGCAAATAAGCTAAAAAAATGAGATTTTCTTGAGATATCTTATTATTATTTCATGCTACACCTTATTTTTTCAGGACTGATTGCTATTCTTCTTGTGATAAAAAGTATCTTCTCCTCTGTAAATATATTCTTTAGTATTTCTGTTACATTGGTTGGGCTTGGAAACAAAATAGGACACAAATTTTGTAAATTAGAAATAGTGTAGTAGCACTGGGATCCACTGCTTCAGAAGATCATAAGGAGTCTCGGACTTAAAACTTGACATCAATGTAGGGCACAGACCATCAGCTTGTTTGTGGTGTCCCTTTTCTTTCCTAGAACATTGAAGTATATTTTCATATGTACAATCATACATGGCCAAGAAATTGGTCCTCTGTCAATAGCATTGAATGTGCTGCACTTCAAACGCAGAATACGACTTGCAGGTGCTACTATATAATGCAGGCACTGTAGTGTAGCAGTTAGCATAATGCTTTATATCGCCAGCAACCCAGGTCCAATTCTGGCCACTGTCTGTAAGGAGCTTGTATGTTCTCCCCATGTCTGCGTGGGTTTCCTCCGGGGTTCTCTGGTTTCCTCCCACATTCCAAAGACGTACGGATTAGGAAGTTGTGGGCATGTTATGTTGATGCCGGAAGTGTGGCGACACTTGTGGGCTGCCCCCAGAACACTCTACGCAAAAGATGCATTTCACTGTGTTTCGATGTGCATGTGACTAATAAAGATGTCTTGTCTTATTTTGAACTTTTGCTGGGGATGAACATCTAGGCATTTGAATAAGATACTAAACTGAGACATCAACTGTATTTCACTGAATGTTGAAGATTTATGATAGTTCTTGTTCTCCCCAGTATTCTGGCCAATATGAAATAACACAATAAAAGCAGATTTTTTTTGCCATTAATGATGGATCATTTATCTATTTTATTTGCTTTATTTCAGCAGTGTCTACATTTTATTGGTTGTAAAGTACTTTGGGAAATATATGGTCATAGAAGGTGCAAGCACTACTGAGAGAACTTTCACTGCCCATACTGGGGCATCCAATACTGATGGAGTAGTGTTTAAGAACATAATGGCTTGCAAAGCTTAAGGCTTTGGGCAGTCAGTCAAGTTCACTTAGAGAGCAAAGAAACCAACTCCTCACACTTGTTCCTGAAGACAATCCTTGTGTGGAATTAGCTTTTCAATGACTGCAGAGTAATGGTTTTTATTTCCAGTACACGGAAATAAATCTTTTTCACAAGGTCAAATGAATAACGTAGGTTACATCCTGTTGTCAGCAGAAATAGCAGATGAATGTTCAACACATTCACATGACATTCCTCAGTCTTGTACTTTAACAGACGTGTGCATCTATTTATCTTAACAGAAGTAATGTCTTTGCTATTACCATTAGCTGTAATAAGCACCATTGTAATTTAAGGTTTTAATAAAGTTCAAGGTGTACAGGGGATTGTTGATTTGAAAAATGATAAAGAGCTATTAATATTCCCCCCTGAATCATTCTTAAAACTGCTAACACTGCTGAAAATAAAAAAAAAAGTTCATTCAGCAAATTTATAATCCAATTATTGCTTTATGTTTATCTAGGATGTCATGGGTCCCAGGGTTTGGGTTACATGTGGCAATAAACCACTTCTATTGTGTGATTTTAAAAAAAGTATTGCTGTTTGGAATGAAAGTTGTTATAATATATTCTATTCTTGAAATGAAAATGGTGCACCAAGTTTTACAATTCTGATGAAAAGACAGGACAATTTAAAATTCTATAGGTGCATCTAGACCTGCTTGATGTTCAGTTTTAAATTATCAGTAATCTTTTTGGTTAGAAAGGTAGAATTGCAAATGTCCAATATCCCAGAAAATGCCCCAGATATAATACCACATTACATTTTCCATTCAAAAACCCATGGAAAATTCATCTCCACTCAACACTCAAACTGACTTTTCATCACGTTTAAGATTGTTACAGCCTCAAAATAAGCAATGTTTTTCATTTGGCCCTTAGCGGAAACCCAATGAAATGTCAAACATATCCTCAGTTTTTGATGAGATTTTGTCCAATGAATTTTCATCCTGATGTCTTGTCCTCAAATTTATATTTTCTCAGGCTTATATGGCTCTGTAATATATAAACATGCATTTATCTACATAATGCTTGATTATGCTGCCTTTACAAGAGTATGAACTAAGCATTGATTTTCACCAGATATTTTAGCACAGCATGAGCTGCCATCACTTGATATTGGTGTAACCTCGGTTTTTTTGAAATGTCAACTTTGCTTCTTTCCTTGCAGGTGGTCCCAACCTGCTCCAATATTTACAGCATCTTCTGTTTCTGCTTGAGTTTTCTGGAGTTTCATATTAGCTTAAAAATACTTGATGCAAGTAGCACTATACCAAAATGCCATTAGTCTTGTACATTTGGAACATTTTAGACATAGCCCTGTGTCAAAGACATGCGTGCAGAACACCTCCACACCAGGAATATAGTGTTACAATTATTATTAAGACTAATAATAGATAAAAAACATTGTTACTGCATAATAATCAAAAGAATTAGCTGATGCACAGTGGTGCAGCAGACAAGAGCTAGAAGGTAATATTCTGCCAAATATTTGGGCTTGAGTTTCCAAAGATCAATGTGAAAACTAACGAGAATTTCAGCATAATTTATCAAATCTTGGAAATCCTAAACCTTTCTGATCTCTAAGCAAAAACTTATCTTGCCTTAATTTATGCACAGCCTGGAGTGTAAAAGGTTGATTCAAGAACTTCCCATTAATCCTTTTGGTTAAACTGAATGAGTTGATTTGGCAGTGATGGGATGACTGTGAATATCAGCATCTTCAGTTCCAGGAAGGATAATTGTCTGACTCCTGATTGAAATTTGGATGTGTTAAAGATGAACTCTTGTCCTCACAATCTACCTTTTCATGGTCCTTGCACCTTATTGTCTACCTGCACTGCACTTTCTCAGTAACTGTAATTGTAACACTATATTCTGCATTCTGTTATTGCTTTTCCCTTGTACTACCTCAAAGTTCATATGTTTTGAAATGATCTGTATGGATGGCATGCAAAACCAAGTTTTTCACTGTATCCTGGTACATATGACACCAATACCAAGTGTGGATATTGAGTGGGAATAGGACTGGACTCAGCTTTAATACACCTGTCATGGTTCTGAGTACTGGCCCTTGATTTAGCCCCTTAGATGGCTTGTTATACAGCACATGGATTCCGTGCTGGACTGATTGTATAATGACACTCACCTGAGCCCCATCAGGGGCCTAGCATAAGTAGCTGGGTTTCTCTAGCACTAGTTGTCAGAGTATTGGTCTACCTTTGACTCCTAGCTACTTAGAGTGATCTACTCTAGAACAGTCTTGTGTTCTCCATTCCTTATTGAAGATCCAGTTTGTGTTGGGATTCCTCTTCAGATCTCTGAGATCTCTGAGCAACCTTCCAGTTGCTGCATGTGTTTGTCCTGAGGAAGTATGCTGACTCCAGTCTTGTACCAGTGTGCTGCCTTTGGGTTCTCTGCGAGCTTGCTCTTTGCTCAACATTGTGACAGATCCAACTTCTGAGTTTTCTCCTTATAAAAGCTTGCACTCCTTCAGTTCAGGAGAGATGTCAGAGGTAGGCTTTTTACAGAGTGGTGGGTACCTGGCATCCACTGCTGGGGGTGGTGTAGGGGCCAATACAATAGGGTCATTTAAGAGACTATTAAATAGGCACATGGATGAAAGAAAAATAGAGGGTTATGGGAGGTCAAGGAGAGAGGGGGATAGATTGAATATGGATAAGGTTTATATAGGTTGGCACAACATTGTGGGCTGAAGGACCCATTTTGTGCTATACTGTTCTATGTTCTTTCTGTTCTTTCACCTGATGGCTCAAGCCAGGAACTCTTCAGATGGCTTCTCCTCAGAATCTACCTGTACTGGTGCCAATACATTTCTACTTGTATCCTGATCAACACATCTTCTTCCATGAAGAGAGCTACTTGTCTTAACCATGTGCTCCCTTCCCAAGACAACTTCACTTGCCTTTCTAGATAATGGAATAGTGGCAACTGATTCCTCATCCTCTATGGTCACCATGTTAGAGCTGTAGCTGTTATTCCAGTTGTGGCCATGACTGAGCTCTAAATATCTTGGTGCCTCTGAAGCCCACTTGACCAGTGGTGTCTTGAGTAGGGCCAGTGCATCCCATGGACCTTGTTTCTCATCATTGTCCAATGCAATTCCTTAAAACCATTCTGACAAATGATCTTTGTCCTGAAACGTTGGCTCTGTTCCTCTTCCAACAGAGCTGGCCTGACCTGCTGACTATTTCCAGCATTTTGTTTTTATCCTTAAAACACACCTCCCCTCAACTTAACTGACTCCGTACAGTTGTTGTCCACGCCTGTGGGCACATGGTTCCAGTCCATCACCACAGCTGGTAACTGGACCCCTCTGTCTGCACGAAACACATAGCAGTCTATCACCCCTAGAAACTGAGAAGTCTGTCCTGTGTAAGTATTCCACATCAGTTTACTCTGCCTCAAAGGAAAATACTTTTCAATACACATTTTGCCCTATACCAGACCAGCTTGCAGCAGTTCCAATGTATGTGCTGATCATGAAGTCTTCAATTGATAAGAAGGCCACTAATGCATCATTGGTAACTGTCCCTGCTTGTGTACAGTAAATTCCACTTACCACTCCCAACTCTGTCACCTTCATCTCCAATTGCCATGCATGGGTGGTAATCCATCAGGATATTCTATTTCTTTGTCAATTTGTACACAAGTCAAATGATTTACCATCCTTCCCAGGAGCTGCCTTCTTTAGGGACCTGCACAACTGCGTAATGTGTGCTGTTTGGCAGAAATTAAATCACTGGGCCATCTTGAACAGGTAGTCTGAGTTAAGATGGTTTCAGCCATGGCATAGCCTCCCACATTCGCCACCTGTATGATTACAGCTGTCCCACCTTTGGCATTCTGGTGACCAACTGTTTTCCCACTGGAGGTGTACATAGCATTGACGTGACTTAGTCGCAAAAGGGAAGACCACATGGCTATTACCATTTCTGTGGGCTTGCTCCTTGCCTGCACCTCTGGCTGATATCCTGAGTGAAACTGTTCATTGTTGTTGTCAATGCCCTTTCATAATTTTGGCTTTTCTGCATGCAACTTCAAGGTTCAGCATCTCAAATGCTTTGCATAAATTCTCCAGCTTGACAGCCACTGATCAAATGAGCCCTTAGTACCAAATCTAAAAATGCCGCTGCCTTTAACCTGACAATGTATTTGCCATCCATGTCTTTTTATCCCTGGTGCCAACTACTGAATATGTAACTCTTGAAAATCTCTGAAGGTACTGGGTTAAAGCGTCTCATCAAAATTCTTGCAATATCTTTGCAAGAGATCTCATCTGTGACTTCTAATGTTAACACATTTACTGGCATTTTGAACATCTTGTAGTATTGCCTTCCTCTTTTCATGTATGTCCATGTTCTCTGTTGTCTCCCTGGACCTTGACAATATCATTTTCTTTCAAGAATATCTCTGCCTATTCCACGTAAAGACCAAATGGCTGTGAATCCTCTTACTTTTCCCTTCACCAATTTATAGGCTGTGTCCAACACCTACCATCATTACTGCTCTAGCTCGGGAATTATGTTCTCTTTTCACTGGCCCTTTGTTTCTACCTTGTGAATTCTTCAGCAGCAAAATCCCATTTTTCTTGTCAGTGTAGCATTTGTAAGTTTTTCCTTTATGTTGCCATTTAGTAAGGCTAGTAAACAGAAAAGATGTACAAACATTGGATAACAACACCCAACTAACAGCAGTTACTGACACAACATTGTATCAAATACCACATGATACACACAGTCATGAAGATGCATACATGCTCAAAATATTCTACACCTATTATGCCATCATTGGATCTCCCTGAGTTTTCACCTAGAGTTTGAAATTATGCGCAATTTACATGAGATTCAGGTGTCTGTAGAAGTAATGTCACACCATTCAGCATTGGCTTACACCTGAAGATGAAAACTGGTAACAGCTAGGTTCTGTGAGAAAATTTGTGTAAAAGCCGTTTTCAACTGTTGGTGTGACAAGGGCTTCACATGTAAGTTGCAGTGTAAATCATAGCTGCAGTGCACACTCATGTTAAGTGTTTAGCTCTGTAAAATGGGAGAGCAGGTTTACAGAAAGACTTTGTGGCATGTGATGAGACATTTATTTCCACTTGGGAACAGTTGGTGGCCTTAGCTTTGCTCAGGTCTAGTATCTTACATACTTGCTTCTAATTTTTTCATTGTTAGAAGCAGCATTTCCCATACAGTCTACATTGCAATCCTCCACTGTATCAGAATTTGTTGTAATTATTGTATTATGATATTCTATAATTGCAAAAATCTCAAGTTTTTTTCCACAGAAAAATTAAAAACAAGTTTTTCCTTTTATTTAACAATAATTCCTCTTGGAAGTTCAGCTAGAACTTTTGTAAGTAGGTGAATATACTACTATGTAACATTCTTGCCTGTATAGCACAGGTTCTAGAATATTTCTTCAAGTCCATATCATTATTTGTGTCAAAATTATTTTATAATCAACCATGATGTTTAATCATTGCCTGCACTGAATTCAAATGCAATATTTTAAGGTGGTAACAGTAATATAGGAGAGTTAGCACAAGCATGCAGTAGGATGGGTGGAGCGTGTCCAATTGCATTGCTCTAATGAAACCTTTTAATTGATGAAATATCACTGGAAAGATAATGGAAAAGCATCCAAATTTTAATATCAACATTTGTAATCTTCCTTGGAATTCTGCTCTACATCACAGTCTTCCATAAGCAGTGAGAGTTAACAATGTGTGAATATTCTAACTCTATCTACATTAGCTCCAGGGAGGTACAAACCAGGAAGATTAAGTTGAAATTGTCATATCTTAACATCAGACATAAAACAAACAAATGGGTAGGCAGATATCTAATAATCTTGGAAGGAAATTTTAATAGCCTAGTCTATTTTCTGAGGGCTTACAAGAAATTGCATTTGTTTGTCTATCCAGTCGTGAATGGAATCTAATTATATGTTGCAAGGTCCAGTGATGGTAACCTGATTTTCTTTGGCATTTGAGTTTAAGTTTGGTTTAGAAGGTGAAAAATATGGGTTTTCACAAAGCCATATATTTATTAGCACTCCACAGTAGGTTTCATTGATCATACAAATGCCACTCTGTCATGAAGGCACCTGCTGACACCTTCATTAGACCGCCAGGAATCAATTGATTCATGACTACCAAGAGACTGCCTTATCATTTTCTACCACATACTGTCAGTATTCAGACAGATGGACTATACCATGAAGTAACATAACTCCCACCATCATTATAGATTGGTAACAAATAAATCTTACCAGACACAGCTACTGATTTTTTTAACAGTTTTGTGATGTCATTGAACTATTTATTCATGCATTTATTACCAGTACAAGAATGGAAAACGTATGCAGTGGAATGCATTGCGTACGCTGAGGTATGTGCCCTGACATCGGGTTACAGACATTTTGGGTACATTAAATAGGGGCAATATGGAGATAGAAAATGGTAAAATTGGCTGAAAAACACTTTAGTGTTAGGTGTTTCCCACCTGGAATTATGTGGAAAAATGGGATCTGCCTTGTTTTACAAGGCACACAACCTGATTTAATGGATCAACACACACTATGCTGCCCACTAATCCTATGAAGTCAGTCCTGAAAGGCACATTTCCTGGCAAGCATTGACAGAAGCAACATACATAGTGGTTGGAAGAGTTGACTGCAAGACTGCAGCTAGGAGGGAGAGCACTTCTTGATTTACACTGCATGACTTACCAGTGCTCATTAATGCCATAGATGGTAGGAGAGTGCACCTGTGCTACAGGGTGCCAGCAGATTCTACAGGGCCATCATTAGGAGAGCTTGGCAGCGGGTGATTGTGATGGTGTCTGGCCACCATACCATGAAGCAATGTTGTGAAATCTGTATCCAAATAAAGGACTCCATTGACACCCCCACAAGTCACTTGCTGTCCTCTGGCACCACCACCCACCCTTAGACCTACAAACACTACTGACCTACAAATCAGCACTACAAACCCCATTCAAAGATCAAATACTTTAAATGAAAACACATGATGTCTGGTTATGTCATCAAGTCATACAGCATAGAAATGGGCCTTTCAGCCCACTGAGTCCACTCATGACTATCAACCATTAGGGGAGGATATATTCAGTGAATGGCAGGCCCCTGGGGAGTGTTGTAGAATAGCGAGACCTAGGGGTACAAGTACATAGTTCCACTGAAGTGGCAACACAGGTAGACAGGATCATGAGGAAGGCATACGTTGTGCTTGCCTTCATTGGCCAAGACATTGAGTACAAGAGTTGGGATGTCATGTTAGAGTTGTACAAAATGTAGGTTAGACCACACAAAGTATTCTGTGCAGTTCTAGTTGCCACGCTATAGGAAAGAAGTGATTAAGCTGGAGAGGGTGCAGAAAAAAATCATAAGGATGTTGCTGGTCTGGAGGGCTTGAGTTATAAGGAGAGAATGGATAGGTTGGCTCTATTTACCCTGGAGTGAATGAGGCTGAGAGGTGATATGACTCAGGTATATAGAACGATAAGAGGCAAAGATAGCTCTGATAACCAGTGTCTGTTTCCTGTGGTAGGGGTGTTTAGGGCATAGGTTTAGTGCGAGAAGGAGGAGGTTTAATGGGGATCTGAGAGGTAAATTTTTCACACAAAATGAAGTTGGTATTTGGCATGAGCTGCCAGAGGAAGTGGTGGAGGCCGGAACAGAAACAGCATTCAAGAGAAATTTGGGCAGGTACTTGAGCAATCAAGTAGAATGAGCAATCTATAGAGGGATATGGAGTTAATGCCGGCAAGTGGGATTAGTAGAGATAGGCATGATGGTTGGCATGGAAGCAGCAGGCCGAAGGTCCTGTTTCTATGCCGTACAACTCTATGACATTGACCTTCAGGCACAATGTCACTGGGCACAGTGCCCTCACGGGCCCTGGGCCCATCCATGCTCTGCAGCCAGCAAATCCCAGACTGCTCCCTCAGTTAGCTGTGGGGAGCAGCCTGAAGCCAACCTCTCAAGGGCAAGAGCTTCTCATGGATCTTCCAGGCTATTCCGTTCACACTCCATCTGACAGGGAGCAGCCTTCCAGAAGACAGTCGGCAGCCCCGCAGGGGACCCCGTGACATAGCACTGGAGCTGTAGGTGTACACATGAGGTACAAATTGTGAGGGTCACCGCGGTGTTCGTCAAAAAGACAGATTGTCTGCAGATTCTTTTACACACGTGAATTTTTGATGTAAAATTTTCTCTTGAAGCAACTGCATATGAAAAGTGCCTTGCTATCTTTTGTGATTGTACCCATTACCAGCCAGGTGTAACTGACCATGCTGTGTCTTGTGCTGGCACAGCTGCACAGACTGCTGTGCCACATTTAGGAAGTTTGTTAAGTGGATGCATGCCATATGATGCCGCTCCAAGCTATTCCTCATTTGAAGGATGCCTTCCCACCGAGGATTCTAGCTGAATGGCAGCTGCTCTGTTCATGGTGAGCATTGTATGCTCACGGCATTAGTTACGTGCTGGTCTGCGAGCGATTGCATCTCAGCCCCAATGCTGAATTATTTCCTTCTTCTTGGCATTCCAGGCCTTGCTGTTCTACATAGCCACTCCTGAGCCAGGACTTGTGTCAAAGTAAAATATGAGGGATCTTGTTTGCAGAGATGTAAAACCTTCTGCAATCTGCCCCTTTTGTTGTGGATCTGTCCTGGAAGGGATTTAAATGGGATGGCTTGTTCAGGTGTTAAGTGATTGTCTGAGCAGGGAAAAGGCAGAGCACACTGACTAGATCATTTTGCTGAGAGTCATGTGAAACAAAATGTGTCCAACAATTACAATCAGCAATTGTGCACGTTCACACCTCCTCCCCGAAACCTCACAAAATGATCCGTTTGTGCGATGGATGTAGCACACCCTTGCATGGAATCTCATAATAGAATTGGTGATTGAGGTGCATTTCAAGCAGCTGGAAATGTTAACCCCTCCAAGCATCCCAATAACCTCTGAATGCCAATCAGATTGCATTGTTGTTATGTGCATTGCTTTCAGTGACTGTGGCTACTCTGGTTCTTACCAGACATCAGTGCTAACAAAGGGCTCAAATGGTGAAACAATGATTAGACAAGCAGAGAGGAAAAGAGGAAGGAAGAAAGTGCCTTTTCTTTTAGAGGAACATTGCTCTATTTTACAGGTTCCAGTCCATAAGTAATATAGATCCTATGGCAATAAGTTGATAATACATCTCTTCATTGACTTATACTGAGCAGTTCATTTGCACCTGCTAAGGAGGAAGTGAGATGCAAACAT
>JARFYF010000036.1:32831019-32843193 GCA_030265395.1 Rhina ancylostomus
TCTGGCAACTAGTGCTAGAGACACCCAAGTACTTATGCCAGGCCCCTGATGGGGCTCAGGTATGTGTCATTAAGTAATCAGTCCAGCATGGGATCCATGTGCTGTACAACAAGACATTAAAGGAGCCAAATTGAGGGCCAGACTCAGAATCATGACACCTGGGCCCAATAAAAATGCTCATATCTTTTTGGCTGCTCTGAACATTGCCTTCCGTGGTTGCTTCAGGTTAAGCTGCCCCATTTGACCCTTGGAATTGCATTCCTCTGTGTGATAGGACTCTGAATTAGATAGGTTAATGAGTCTTCTGATTTGTTCATCTGTGTGATTGGGATGACCCTAAGGCAGAATAATGGCCTATGGGATTGGAACAGAACATGACAATAAGTTCAGATCTCTGATTCTAGGGTCATTGCTAACATTTTCTTAACCTGGAAGATGGAATTAAGTTTGATCTCAAAGACCTCTACTACTAAACTAGTTTGAACGAGCACTTGAATTGCCAAGGGACAGTAGACGCCGACCAAGTGCCGGTAAATGGGATTAGTACAAATAGGTACTTAATGGTTGGCAAAGACATAGTGAGCAATGCTGTGTGACTCAATGACTTTAGCCATCTAACCATTTTGTTTTAAAAATCAGAACATTGCATTGGGTTACATTTAACCTTAACGTATTCAGTTTTCAATTTATAAATATTTTGCAAAACATGTATGATATGCGCGTTAATTTTAAAGGAAATGAGTGGCATGAAAGTGAATTAATGATAACTCAATTTTGCCAACATTCCCCGCATGTGAAATTCAATTTTCATGAAACTAAGTGTGAATAATAGTGATTCCACTGTTAAAGAGCTGAGCAAATTTATTCCTCAGTTCAGAACTGTGACAACAAACAGCTATTCAATAACCAGATTAATTTTGTATTCAATAAAGCCAAGTAAAATGTGCACTCTGTAGTAATACAACCCACCACAGTTGAAGCAACTTGTTTTTGGGTTGTGTTTTGCGTAATGATAACTCAGCTGTCTTCATGGTCTGTAACTCTTTCCAGCCAAGAATGAATGAAAAGACCAAACAGACAGGTACCATTTTTGTAACTATGTCATTTTAAATGGGAGCCTCATGGTAAAACTCCACCTTCAACTGAGGCTGAAATTTGTCTTTATTTTCGATCTACACCAAAAAGTGTAAAAGAGAAGAAAAGGTAAATTCAGAAGCAAGTTTGGCTTTTAACAGCTCTCCCAACTTGGAGGTCTGACAGTTAATTGTAGTATCTAGTACAGTTCACACTGTATACTGTTTTTTTTGACTGCATAAAACTGGAAGGAAGATGGGAGGGAATACATATTATGGGCAAAAGGAAGAAGAATGTAATTGTACATAGAATGGGCAACTTAAAGCCAAATCGGTGAAGACCTTGGGACAGACTACCTCTGCCTTTCCCCTTGATCTGGAGGAATACATGAACTAGAGAGAGGTGAATCTGTTCAGCTCCAAAGAGAGAATGTATCAGAATAATTGAGAAGAAAACTATGAAGTAAAATAAATTACTTTATAATATAGATGCACAATTTGGCTGATATTGCTCAACCCTTTTGTTTGGAAATAGGATGGGTTCTGGGCACGCTAGGTCCCTACCTGGTCTAGAAGCTCAAACTCATTCAATGGAGTCAATGGCTGTTATCAATAAGGGGTCAGTGATAGGAAGACCCAATCCAGAGACTTCAGAGTAAAATTCTAAGCTAATATTCTTTCACAATATTGAGGGGGGTGCCACACTTTCAAAGATGCAGGCTTTCAAATAAGACATTAAGCTGGAACCCTGTTTGCCCTTTCACATGAGATGAGTTGAGTTATCTCCAATGACCTGAGCTCAGTCAACATTCTGTCAATGGGTCATCTGGTCCTTGGACTAGATTGTGCTACTGGTTAGCTACTGGTTAGCTACTGGTTAGCTACTGGTTCTGAAGAGATCTCTGCTAACAGCAGTGTACATGTCAGTACACAGCAGCCCAATATACAGAATGTGCTGCAGCTCAGGTGGACTGGCTCTTGAGCTCACCAGCAAGTCCAAAGATTTTTTTTCTGATATGCTGAGCTGAGGGAGTTGGATATTCATTGTATCTTGCCCCTCCCCATTGCCAAATGAATGGGGTCTCTGATCCTTGATAGTAATGTATGTGATTTGTTTTATTACTTTATTTTAATGAACATTAATATAGTTAATTAATTTACTTTATTAACCACAATTGTTTTCAGTAAATTTATTACTTCTCAACTCTTTTTCAATTAATTTTTTAAAATATTATTTAACAGTTTTTCACCTGTCTCCAAGCGCCTATGGTGATCAGGAACATGGAAAAGTCCTTTGATGACACAAGCTTTATAAAGGCATCAGGGCAGTTTGTGGGTTGACTCTTGTTTCCATCTGTTGTGGTCTAGTCTTTGCTCATGCACTGCTCTGCCTTGCAGAAGGACTGTGTCATCATTGCCTGTTAGACACACTAAGAGCCCTGCAGCTGCAAAATGCAGATACAACGGTGGGGCATGCAGAGAGGAGTGATCGTAAGGGTCCTACATGATCCGGTCCATTTATCACAATGCTGTTTTTGGTAGTTTTCAATTTGCAAATGAATTGCAGGGTTTCCTACACTACAACAATGACTACAAAACTATTCGGGACCTGACAGGTGTAATTCAAATACTGACCTATTACCGAAAGGTTAAAGTGACCATGAAGCACATCAGTAAGATGCAATCAAAGACAAAGGGCTTGTGTTCTCTAAAAGATTAATGTTTGTAGGAAGTATTAAGAAAAGGAGGTAGGTAAAGATTTAAACAATTTTGAAACCCCTTACACAAGTCTTAGAATGGCTAGATGATATTATTTTCTGGGACGGTACATTGGGACTGATGTTTACTGCCCAGGGGTAGGGCAGGTGCAGGTTTACACCTCCACACAGCTCCATTCCTGGTGCCTTTGTCATTATCCAAGAAAGTGTTGGCCTGGGAGAGAAGAAATCAGAGAGGAGAATTAGGATTGAGGGGTTACTCTTTGTTATCCCCAAACAGCTAATCACATGGGACATCAGCAACAGGCCTGGAATGGCTTGGTAATATCCTTTATCCATTATTATTAACACTCCAAAAACACTATATCAGCCACCTTCTTTGTAGGCAGTCCCTCAAGGTCGAGGATGAGATCTGAGGAGTGCCTGTGCATGGATTCGTTTAAGATGAGATGGTTGTTGCACAGCAAACTCTACAGAATGAGGTCTTGGTCCAATGGCGAGAAGGTGCAAGATGACTGAAGACCAGGCTCTGCTGCACAAACTTAGCACACACATCTACATGGACACGCATGATTACAGACACATGCACATCCATATGCACACACAGACACCATGGCACTAAAACATATTTGGGTGTAAAGCTTTTTGGAACATCATCATGCTTGTTTTCCAATTCCTCTGTGTCCTCACACTGTTTTATCTCTGTAATTTTCCCCAGAACCAAAGTTTGCAAGACATTTGCACTCCTCTAATTCTGGCCTCCTGTTCATCCCAAATGTAATTACTCTACCTTTGACAACTATGTCTTCAATTTGCATTATCCACCCTTACATACTCCTTAAAACTTCTTGAAATTCTAAAAATTCTTTGGCTTGGATTTTGGTCAAGAGCACTGTATTCCTTATAGGGGTTGATGTCAACTTGAATTTGATAATAATACCATGAAGTGCTTTGGAATAATTTAAATTATTATTTAACAATTTAACAATTGAATTGTTAAAGACACTATACTAAAGGAAATTGTTGTTGAAAAAAAGTTGAAAGATGCTACATAAATGCAAGAGTTTTTTGTTGAATGAATGGTGCACTATTTCTTTATTTTAACAAAATAATTCCAATAGAAACTTGTGGAATAGTGAGATTAATGAAGGAAAGCTCATCCTTGACAATTGTATTATCGATAAAACAGAGGGAGTGGGAAGAAATGTGTAAATGAGTTATTAATAGCAAATTAGAAATGCTCTTGTATAAGTTATTCTCTGCACACCAGATTCAAAATGTTCTTAAACTTCTCCTAAAATAGAACAAATATGTTTATTTGATAAACATTGATGGGCAGTTTATAAAATTATTGCTTGCAGTAAATGAAGTATGTTCAGAAAATCATCAAGTCCTATTTTGTTTAAATTCTATTAATAAGATGTGCTCAAATTAAAATGCAAAATGAAGAGGGAAGGTTGTTTTCCCTTAAAATGTACTTTTCTATAACAGAAAATAAATTGATTGTGTGGCCAGATGTGGAATATACCAGCTGCTTCTCAAAATAAAAGAAAGTTTATGGCCCTTAATCTTGCTATTTGCAGAATTAACAGAACTGATGAATAGAAAGGTGAGCTCTTTTAAGAGTGACTCAGAGTCATCCATATGCTGTAGATGTAGTTGCAACAGTAAGAACCTTTTGAAGTCACACACAGCTGTCACCTCTTGTATTCTGTTTTCTGACTAGAGTTTAGAACAATCCTGCAAATGCCAAGTTCAACCATTTCATCATATGCTGTTGCCTGAAGGGCTCCAAGAATGCAAGTCAGACCCCACAAATGTCTGAGTCACATGGAAAGACAATATTGTTGTATTTGAAACCAGTTGTCATTTTTATCTAAGGCTTTTATGTCCAAGGTAGCTTTTTGCAATAGATGAATACCACAATGTAATTATATAGTTGAGAACCCCACCATAAAATGAGTCACACTATTTCTTGCTTTTTATTTTCTCCATGTTCTAATGCTCATTTATATAAAAGTATGGAAATCAGAATAGTAAAAATAATTGTGATTTTCAGTACACTAAAACATTTATCTATTCCGGATTACAAAAATGATTCCCAGAATACATGTTGTAAACTGTCCATTTTAATAAGCAGCAATTAAAAATGTGAGGTGGGGTCCCAAGCAAAAATTAAACCTTATCATTTTGTCTTTCCGAACCTGGCTAACTTACTACATACTTTCTATTTCTTTTATTTAATATTTTCAAGATATTTTACATCTGAACGTCAAAGGAGCTGGGCTCTGAAATTGCAATGTTTTCACAGCTTAAACTTGCTGTAGGTGTTAATGTTGCAAATCAATTGGCAGACTGAGAATCATGTTGTGAACCAGTTACTTTCATCAGCACATCCCTTCCGAGCCAAAGGTCCTGTATTCTCAGAAAGGAACAATCGCTTGTCCTTTCTTCCCTAAATGAGACCATATGCAGGTTTCTTTTGCTCTTTGAAAGCTGTTTCATTGCATTACTATACTCAACAGCATACCCTCTCAATTCAAAATACAGTTTTAATGGTAACTGTTTGTTACAAGTTCAGGCTTTTTCTCAACACTTCTATGGTGTTTACAAATCATTGGTTGTTATGGGAAATTGACCAAGTCTCCTGCCATCTTTTTATTTATCATATGTCATGAAGAGGACATATGATAAATTTTTCCACTTGGTCTGGATAGAGTGGACGTGGAGAGGATGCTTCCATTAGTAGGAGAGTCTAGGATCCGAGCGCACAGCCTCAGAATAAAGAGACTTCCCTTTAAAACTGAGATGAGGAGGAATTTCTTCAGCCAGATGGTGGTGAATCTGTGGAATTCATTGCCACAGAGGGCTGTGGAGGCCAAGCCATTGGAAGTATTTAAGGCAGAGACTGATAGATTCTTGATAGGTAAGGGGGTTAAGGGTTATGGGGAGAAGGCAGGAGAATGAGGTTGAAAAAGATCAGCCATGATTGAATGGCGGAGCAGAGTGGATGGGCCAAATGGCCGAATTGTGCTCCTATATTTTATGGTCTTTCTAATCACTGAATATTCTTCACTGGAGATTACCTGAGGTGCCTTCTAAAACTCTTATGCTTTTATAAAATAATTGTAACATTTTGTGCATTTTGGCTTAAACATTAATCAGATTAACCTACATGTCAAATAAAAAACTAGATGTTGCAATGACGTACAGAATGAAAACAATGCTTCAAATCAATTCACCGTGAATTCATATATCTTTTTCTTGTAAGTACCTCCCAGATACTTCACTCCTAAAATTCCTTTTGTTATTTTCACCATTTCTCTCCGGTCTCATCCCTCTCTGTCCTTGTAAATTCTGCCCTGTGCCCACCTGAGAAACTTGTACTTCTCCAATTTTGACCTCATAAACAACACTGATTTTAATTGCTCCATCATTGGCAGTTGAAACTTCAATTGCAGGGCCCCAGATTATGAAGTTTTCTCCTTAAACTCTCTACGTCTCATTCCTCCTTTAACACATTCTTTAAAACTATTCCCTTTAATCTAGCTTTTGGTCAACAAGTATGTATTGGGCAGAACAGTGGTACCACTAGTAGAGTAGCTGCCTCATAGTTCCAGTAATCTAGGTTCAATCACGATCTCTGATGCTTACTGTGTCGAGTTTGCACATTCTCCCTGCGATTGTATAGGATTTCTCTTACATCTCACAGATGTATGAGTTGGGAGGTTATTTGGGAAGTGAATTTGCTTAGTGTTAGATGAGGGGTAGAATCTGGGGGTTAGTTGATGGAAGTGTGAGGAGAAGGGGTTACAGGGAAAATAAGTAGTAAGCTTTGTTAGGCTGCACAGAATTAATGGGTCAAATGACATCCTTCTATATTGTAAGAAAATATGGTATGATATGCAGGAAGTTTTGTTGTTAATGTTCATGTGAAACACTGGAGTTATTTTGCCAAATTACAGGTGTTATATAGATACAAGTTAAGGTAGTCATAATTGCCATTTAGTAGAGATTTAAAGCATAGTAATGTACATTCATCTTTTACATAAATATCCTTATGTGAATATTGAAGCATTAGAACCAATGCTTAATATTTAGAGTTGATAAATGCTATGGGATAACTTTCACATTTTAGTCATTTTCTTGACATAAACAGATTGGAGAAGGGTTGAATTTCCTTGTCATTCTCCTCCTTGTCCACTGTACCTTTGGTGCAGGATCAATAGAAACCCCAGTGATACAGCACAATGTTTACACCAGTTCTCCAGGGTTTCCTTAGATATTCAACTGAAGGTAAGCTGACATTTAAAGAAACTCTTTGGAGACATTCAGTTGCTAGAATCATACTATAAGCATGTAACTTTCAGGCTAAAGGTCCTGCCTTGCTTGTACGTGCCAAACACACATTATAGTGGCACATGCACACTGAACTCTGCTTGGAAAATTCGGGTCCATTGTAATGGAATTTAATTTTGAAAGCATTATACAACCTACTACTGCATTCCACTTTTAGTTGTGCTTAACTACATTAGGCATATCCAGCTCCTATTTACCATCTTCTTACAAATACTTACTTGCAAAAGCAAGTTGTTTCAAAAGCCAGCTTTTCACTGGTAGGACCCTACATACTGCAGGGCCATCACTACATAAATATCAAGCCTCTCTTCTAGAAATGCTTTGACAGCCAGCTAAGCAACACCTCATTCTCAGCAGCTGTCAAATCTGTCAATGGGCTTTGAGTGTCCATGTATGATATGCACAAACTCTGAATAATATCCAAAAGATATTAAAGAAACTTTAATTAAAATTTAAACTGTATGTTAAAAAATATTACAAACAGCAGGAAGCACTTAAAACAAAAACATTCATTTTAGTTGAGTGCATTTTAATTAATATAATTAATTTAAAATAATCAAATTTTTCTCTCTACCTTGGAGTCCAGCCTGACACAGGGTTAATGAGCAGGTTTCTCAACTGAATCGCAAGGAAACAATAGGAAGTTGGACCTCCACCACTGGACTCCGAGAGGAACACAGATAAAATGACAGCAGCGAGTGTCATCAATCTCAGAGCTGATTCTAATTGTTAATCTGGCCTTCAGTGCATGAATATTGTTCTCCACTGGTTTAGTATATGTGGCCAAGAGTAAATTTCTACCAATGCCACATATCTCTCCTTCTTTCTCTTTTTCTTGATAAGTTTCCTTTCACCCTGACATCCTTGATGAAGGATTTAGTCTTCTGTCCACATTTCTTCTTCTGTGGTGCTGTGTTATATTTTACTTGAAAATGCCATGGTGGTGTTTTACTCTGTTAAAGGCACTAATATTGTTTCTGAACACATAGTCAAGGTCTGATTTCTCTGCAAATTATTGGTTTTGATCATCACTCATACAGATAAACAGGGACCTTGCAGAGATACAAGAGGCTGAAGCCAATTTTATAAATCAAATTTGCCCTCACGAACTGACAGGATATTAAGCAAAATGGGTGAGGATTCCTGACTTAATCATAGTCCTGCCTTTCATTTTCAATTATCCCACCCCAGTGAGGCAGCTTTATATTTTGTGTAAACATGTTTTAGCAGGGTTTAATCTCTCTGTCTCCTCAGTACTTAAGGCAAATATGAACAATTTAATTAATCAAGACATACTGTGATTATTTGCCATGCATTAGATTTACTTTTGTCCACCTATTAGCAAGGTATACCTTGTGCTACTGGGGTATTTATTTCAAATCCTCAATCTGGCTCAATGCAATTCATTTCAAAAAGCAGTTCAGTGTCACTCTGGTGCAATAGTAAAACTTCAATCTTAAAATTCTCATCCTTCTGATTACTTATAAAGTATTGTTTATCCCTATAATTGATCCCATTTTTGCATTCCTCCAATCCTGGCCTCTTGAGTATACTCAATTTCATCCAGTCTAGCAGCACCTCAGTTTTAAAATCATCGGTGAAGGCTGAGGCATGCATAACCATGAAGCGCTAAATGGAAGATTTATTTTGGCTTCATCATGCAATCCCCACCATCATAGAAGCCAGGCTAAAGGCAATTCAATAAACTGAGAATACTCAATGCAGCAGAGACAATGAGCATGGAGCATCCTGTCTGTATAAGTGAAAAATTGTTCTCCAGAACAAGCCATGCCTCTAGCCAAGCTGGTTCAATATAGCTGCAATACTGGCACCTACCTTAGAGTGTAGGAAATTGCCCAGATATGTCCTGTTCACAAAAAGCAGGAGAAATCCAATATGGGTCATTTAAACACCCTAAACATTAAACACCAACCTAAACATTAATTCAGTCCACCACATCCACGCTGTGGCTGCAGTGTGTGCCATTGGCAAAATGCACTGCAGATACTCATTTAAGCTTCTCTAACAACAACTCCCAAACGCATGACCTCTATCACCAAGACAGACAAGGCAGGTAACTCCCTACGTTGCTTATTATTCTGACTACAAAGTATATCACTGTTCCTTCAATATACTGGGTGTAAATGCTAGAATTCACTACCCAACAGCACTGTGGGAGCATCCTCACAAGAAGGACTGCAGTGGTTCAAGATGCCAGCTCAACTTCAAGGGCAATTAGGAAAGAAATAAATATTGACTTTGGCACCAATTTGGCATCCAAAAAAAAGAATAAATTTTATAATAATTTGTGTATCTTCCATATCACCTATACTGCCAAAATCTCAGTAAGCTCCCTCATACCATTGGATCTACAGAGACCAGACCCTCCTCGCTAGCGAAGTTTGTCAATCATTGGTATTGGATAAAGTGTACAAATGTATAATCCTCCCATATCTGATTTAAAATTGCACTGGGGTCCAAACTACATCTGCAGAGCACTGATTATGAGACAGATTCCTACTATGTGCCTCAAGAGGACACCTCAGCTACCATGCGGTAGGCTTTTGTGAGCATCCATTGTAGTTTATGGGCAGCAAGATCATTGACTCCCTTGTGATATTCAGCCACCCAATTAACACCAGTTTTCTAAAAAGGAAACTTATCCTACTCTGTATGGTAAACTGTGCAGAAAAGAAAGAATTTGACTTATGCTGCCACAACTTGATGATTCCTGGGATGAAGGGATTGTTTCCTACGTAGATGGAATTTTCCCTTAAGAAGACTAATGGTAGGTTTTGCCATTACTCACTGGAGTTTAGAAGAATGCGAAGCGATCTCACCGAAACATAAGATTCTGAGGGGGATTGACAGGGTAATGTTGAGAGGCTGGTTCCTCTGGGCTGGAGAGTTTAGAATTAGGGGGCATTATTTCAGGGCAAGGGACTGACTGAATGAGGAGAAATTTCTTTACTCAGAAGATTGCGAAACTTTGGAATTACTTATCCGATAGGGCTGTGGATATTTGATCATGAGGTATATAAAGCCTTAGTTTATTAGCTTTTTGGACACTAGGGGCAATAAAGGGATAAGGCGCTAAAGTGGACTTGAGGGTCAGCTATTAATTTTATTGAATGGCACAGCAGGTTTTAGCGGGTCATGGGGTCTATTCCACCTCCAGTAATCTTACGTTCTTAGCAGAAAAGAGACAGACTCTGGTAATAACATACTGGAACTAGGATGTATCACAAATCCAAACATTTACCCTTACAGTACCTTACCAGCTCAACCAGAGTCCTTCCATCCCCTGAAAGAGAGTCCTTTGGCAGTATTTTACTATTGTCTTCAATTTTCCCTTCAACCTCATGTGCTCCAAGCCTGACTGAGAAGTAGCAATGATCCATTTCCTAACATATTCTGATCACAGAAGAGTTACAAGTTATAAAGGACTTGGGCAGAAATTTGTTCTGGGCCACTTCTGTTAAGCATGTGATTTTAATTAGTTAGGAGTATCGTACTTTGCTGGTTCCATGGATTTCTAAAATAAACTTCTTACATCAGTTCTAAAATGTCGATAGTTTAGTATAAAGTTAGATTCCCTACTGTTTCACATGCAAGCAAAATACTGATGATGTTGGAAATCTGAAACAAAGTACCAAAACACCTCAGCCACTCATCATTTGCGGAGAGAGAAAATATTCTTTAGGTGAGCATCTGTACAAAGATAAGATTGGAGGTAATAGCAAACAGCATGTAAAACCTACTGCATGCTGCACTTGTTTCTAAAATTTGGTTGTTTCTCACACAGTGAGGTGTGAGTGCTCATATCTGGTTTTATCCTTTTCTAATCTGTCATTGTAAAGATTGCTTCCAATGCCTTCTCTCCCCACCACTGTTTCTGAATCATCAGACTGATGATGAGATGGGCAGAATTTTTCTCCATCCAAATAATGGAAAGAACTTTTACATTCATCTTTCTCACAAGCTCCTTTCCTTAACCAATAACTCCAAGCTCCTGCCCATGGCAACTGTCTGAAAGTGAGCTAGATTTTTCACAATCTTGGTGACACACTTGACCCTGAGATGAGTTTCGGGCCATATTTTTGTACCATCACTAAGACTACTGTTTTTGAGACCAGAAACATCTACAAAGTCACTCTACTTCATCTCATCTTTGACTAAAACCTTTGTTATCTGTAAACTTGAAGATCTGGCCTACCTCCTTAATTCTACCTCTTTCAGCTAAAACTCTGCTGCCCATGGCCTAACTCACACAAAACCCCATCCATCATCCCTGGTCTTACTGACTTATATTGGCTCCCATGTAAGCAAAGCCCCCACTTTTAAAAGGTTCATCTTTTTCTCAAATCATCACATAGTCTACCCACTTCCAAATATTATTACACCCACCAGACATACAACTTCCTGGGATATCTACACGCTTCTAATTCTGGCCTCTTCATCATTTCCAAATTTAATTGCTCCACCATTAGTGGTTATGCCTTCAGCTGCCAAGCCTCCAAGCATGGAATTCCCTCCCTAAATGTCTCCATCTCTCCACTTCTCTTTTACCCTTCAAGATACTCTTCAAAACTTTAAGAGTGTTTTGACATCAGCCTATGTGGTTCAGTATTTGAGGGGGCTCCTATGAGGTGCCTTGGGATATTCTGTTAGTTAAAGGTCTGATCTAAATACAAGATGTTGCTGTCATTGCTTTTAACCTTCTCAGCTTGTAATCTTGATACTTGTCCTTCAGCAGGGGATGCTGTGGTTACTGATAATGAAGAAGATGTCTACTTAATTATTGCAATACTTGGTCTTTTCAAAGTAAGGAAGAGGCTTGTCTGTTAATTAAAAGAAAGATGGACATAATCAAAAAATATAATTTATTGAGAGCAGCAAGATTCGGTTAATGGAAAATTACCAGAGTAAAGAGTCATAGCAATAACAATTGAGATTCCCAATATGAATATCCCTTCAGAATGGACCAATAAATACTAATAAGAGCTATGAATATTTTCTCTGTT
>JARFYF010000036.1:32846105-32862129 GCA_030265395.1 Rhina ancylostomus
TGCAGTCTGCAGTCATTGAAATGTAGCAATTTCTTCACAGGCCATTGTTTAATTCCACTGGAATTAATTCTTAAATTACTTCCTTCAAGCTTAATTCAGTTTTTAATCGTATCCCCTGATTTTCTACACCCAATCCACTGGATGGAAACTCTCCACACCCATTAGTGATCCCCGTATATTTTTGTAAATATCAGGTTATTTTGTCCCTATCACATGCACATTAATGTGCTTATAACTTGCACTTCCAGGGATAGTGGTGGAAGCAGATTGAATTGCAGCATTCAAAAGGCAGTGGATAAGTTCTTGAAAGGAAAGAATTTTCAGGGCTTATCCAGAGAGTTAGTAGGACTAGCAGGATTGTTCCTACATAAAACCAGTGTTGACTTGACAGACCAAATGACCTCTTACACTTCAACCATTTTATGATTTAATAATAAGAAGAAAAATATTCCTTTAAAAGTATAGGTGCAACATGTCCAACAACCAAATTTGGTTTGTAAGAAAGGATTTGTGGCTACCTTCAATGCAACTTCTCCTTTATGAATTAGTATTTCGGATAAAATACAAGGGCAGTATGTAAAGTGTTACAACTTGCAGCCAATGTATTTGCTTGAAATAACTATCTATTCAGTAAATGCAATGACTCATACTGTGAACGTGTCATTCCTGAAACATTAGCTCTGATAAGAACCAGCCCAGAATCCTCATTGCATGTCACAGCACCACAAGCACAAACACCTGACCATGGCATCATTTATGGAAGTGTAGGCACAGCTTGCCAATCACAAATAAGCAAATTGGCACTGAAAACCCATCAGATATGAATAGCTTGAGTATCAGTTTAGTTTAAACTTTTCACCCTATGGAGGAAAAAAACACATTAAAGAACAGGATTCAAATTAAAATCCATTCATAAATGGCAGCGATACTGTACGGAACAGTGGCATGGAAAATTTATAGAACAAGGGACCTAATACTTCATGCATGACAAAGTCAGGAAAATGGTTTTCCTAAGGCAAAGTGAATCTTTGCTCCTGTCAGTGCTTAAAACATTTGCAGCAACTATGTAGGCAAGTACATTTGTTGTTTTCACTTTATTTTTGGTTCAATTCTTAATGATATTTATTTAGATTGTGGAAAATATTACAGTACACCTCATAACTTCACATTGTATTGCTAAGGTGTTCAAACTGGGGGCAGGTGCACCTGGGAGTGAAGGGACTCATAAAGTTAGTTGTGTGGTTTATAATTATAGAACAGACATTTTTTATCTTCTTCTCGTAGTTCTGCAGATTATTTCCTTTCAAATACTAATCCAGCTCCATTTTGAATGCCACAACTGAATTTGTCTGTATTTGATGGTGCAAACTATTAAATGTAAATGTAAATATGTCAATGATATAGATAAAGTATCCCCACGTTTACTAAAATCTCCCTGTGCGAAGGCACAGTGTATGAAGAATTTCCCTATCCCAGGAGTGGTGAGTGGTGCTGATGGGTAGGTAGAGTGAATGTTTAAAATAAAACAAAAATAAAAACAGAAAATGCTGGAAAAACTCTGCATCAGAAGAGAGAACAACAGAATTAATATCGCAGAATTAAACAAATTCTGTGAAGTGGGTGCAGCCAAAATAAGTTTAAGAATCTCTGCTGTTTTATTTAGATTGTGTAAAGCATTAAGATACACTTCAACATTGTACTTTGACAGCAAAGGTATTTGTAGCCATTGGAAAATGGTCTTGGCTAAATGTTTTTCCAACCTCAGTTAACAAATTCATATTGTATGTGATGGTAGAGCCAGTGTAAAGGTGGCTAGAGGTATTAAAACTTCCTCTGCCACATCCATTGCCAAATACATTCAGATCATTCCAACTTTGCACATGTGAGGCTCAGCCCGTGTTGACTCATTCAATCATTAAATTGCTGATCTTGGGGAGCTCTACTGGTTTTTGTCTGAATGTAAGAGTAGTGCAGCGGTTAGCATAATGCTTTACAGTGCCAGTGACTTGGGTACAATTACGGCCACTGTCTGTAAGGCGTTTGTACGTTCTCCCCATGTCTGTGTGGGTTTCCTCCCACATTCCAAAGACGTACAGGTTAGGAAGTTGTGGGCATGTTATGTTGGTGCTGGAAGTGTGGCAACACTTGCGGGCTGCCCCCAGAACACGATGCAAAAGATGCATTTCACTGTGTGTTTCGATGTACATGTGAATAATAAAGACGTCTATCTGATGGAAGTCATGGAACTATATTTAAAGGGGGTAATATGTCAGCATCCTGGCCGCCTGTTTCAGGAATAATTTTATTACATCACATTCTGGGTGGTGAGCCTCTGGAATTCCCTACCCTGGAGGGTTGAGGAGGCTAGATCTTTGGAGGCATTTAAAGAGGAGGTAGATAAATTTTTGAAAGGTTGAGGCATTGGGGGCTATGAAGAACTGGCACAGAAGAGATGCTGATGCCTGGGGCAGATCAACTATGATCATTGTAAACAAGGGGAGGCAGGTTTAAAAGGTTGAGTGTCCTACTCCTGCTCCTACTTTCTTGTGTTCTTGTAGTCACTATCTGACGTGCAAGTTAGAAATTGTTTGTCAATCTGGACAACACATTTTATGTTAGGATATCAAGAGTATGGAGAGGGAATTAACTAGAATGATCCAAGGAACGAGGGGCTTCAGGTATCCAGAATGGCAAGAAAAGGTGAGCTTGTTGGCCTTAAGATCTGAGAAGGTTATGAGTGAATTTAGCAGAGGTGCTCAAAATCACAAACGTTTTTGTTAGAGTGATTAAGGAAGATCTGTTCCATTAGGCAGAAGGCTATTATCCAAAGGACACAGATGTGAGATAATTGGCAAAGGTGAGAAACGAAACCCCTTTGCACTGAGTTATTATGATCCGGAATACACTTCTTGAAAGCTGGAGAACAAATTAGCTGGTAACTTTCAATAAGGAACTTGATAAATATTTAAAGACAAATTAATTGTATGATTGCATGAAAAGAACAGATGAATGGGACAAATTGGATTGTGTTTTCAAAGAGGCAACACAGGATCAATGGGCAGAGTAGCCTCTTGTGTTGTAAGATTCTATAAGCCATTGTCTGACTGCAGCTAACTCTTGGCAAGCAGTGAAGGGTTAGAAATTAAAAGAAAAGAAATGCTTCAAGATACAATATACAAAATACCTTCTCTTAATCATGTACTCATCGGTCTCCCATTTGATGACAAAAGAGTATTGATGATTTCATATGTTGGCAGCTCTGACTCTTCCCACTTCAATCCTTAGAAATCAGTATCTAGGTCAGGACTAACAGCTATTTCTTTGTAAGTGAGTTGTTCTGATTCAGGGTACACCCAAAATGCATACAACTCTGCTTCATTTCTACTTTAAGATCAGTAAAGATAATGTTGAAAAGAATTTTGTATTAGGACACAAAACTTGTCATGTATGAGTGTCTAAATAGGACAGAAAATTTTTCAACTGTGTTCCCCCACTCCCCTGTCCATATGTAGGAAATAGGAAATTAAAGTGTTCCCCATGGATTTCTATCTATTAATTTGCCTGGATTGCATATATATTTACATTTTAATTTATTAATAAAAAAAACTACAGCAGCTTCCTGTGAGGTTAATTTCCATCTTCACCACTTGAGCAACAGGTTTCCAGCTAGAACTCATTCCTTTTCATTCCACTAGTTTCGAAGGAATGAAATATGCCCAATTACTTGGCACGGAAGATGACAATTTACATAAGCTTTAATCTGTCATTCTGCACAGTGGCATGATACACCAATGATGAACAATTTTCACACTACCCTTCTATTCCTTTTACCCTGCTTTTAAGTAAAGAAGAATGGGTGGATCCTCCTCTGTGTCCTGGTCAATATTTGTCCTACAAGCAAGATTACTGAAGCAAATGATTGGGTCATTATCACAAGGCAAGGCTGGCTGTGGGAACTTTCAGTGTGCAATTAGCAGCTGCCATTCCTACATTACCATGGCAATTATAATTGGCTCTAAGACATATTTGGATGTTGGGATATTGAAAGGTGTGTACAATAGGTGCTTTTTCTAATTTTTAGCACATTGATGATTTCACAGTTTGATTCAAAAATGTCTCCATCTAGCTAGATGCACAGAATCATAGAGTCAGCCAGCACAGAAATAAACCTTTTAGCCAGCATGTCCATGCTGACCAGCAAGTATCTACCTATGCTAATTCCAGCACTTGGCTCATGGCCTTCTATGACTTAGCAATTCAAGTTCTCATCCAGATACTTAAATGTTGTAGAAATGCCTGTCTTCACCACTCCAGGCAGTGAGTTCCAGATTGCAACTGCCCTTGGGTAAAAAAATGCTTCCTCAGATCCCCTCTAATCCTTCTACCTAAAACCTCTGCTCTCTAGTTTTAGACATCTCTGCTATAGGAAAACTTGTCGTATTATTTAACCTATCTATTGTCTCTCATAATTTGTATACCTCTATCAGGTCCCCCCTCAGCCTCCTCCACTCGGTGGATACCATACCCAGCTTATCCAGTCTCTCTTCATAATCGAAATACTCCATCCTAGGTAATATCCTGGTGAATCTTCCCTGCACCCTCTCTGGTGCAATCATATCCTTCCCTTAGTATGACAACTAGAATTGCACACAGTACTCCATTTGTGGCCTAACCAATGTCTTATACAGATGTACCATAATCTTCCTACACTCATATTCCATGACCAGGTTGATGAAGGCAAGTATCCCACATGCCTTCTTAAACATTGTATCTGCTTGCACTGCAATCTTCAGAGATCCTTCAACTTGTACAGCAAGGTCCCTCTTTTCTCCAATACTTTATTTCTTTCATTGCGTATGACCGAGCATTATTAGTACTTCCAAAGTGCATTACCTCACACTTAAAATTCCATTGCCCTGACTTTCTTATTAATCGATCGATATCATCTTGTGGTGTACAAGATGATAAGAGGCATAGATCGAGTGGACAGTCCGAGACTTTTTCCCCGGGCGACAATGGCTAACACAAGGGGACATAATTTTAAAGTGACTGGAGGAAGGTATAAAGGGAATGTCAGGGGTAAGTTTTTTTACACAGAGAGTGGTGGGTGCATGGAACGCACTGCTGGCAGAGGTTGTGGGGGCAAATACATTAGGGACATTTAAGAGTCTCTTAGATAGACATATGACTGATGGAAAAATATAAGGCTTTGTGGGAGGGAAGGGTTAGATAGATCTTAGAGCAGGATACAATGTCAGCACAACATTGTGGGCCAAAGGGCTTGTACTGTGCTATAGTGTTCTATGTTCTATGTAAAACTACCCTCTTTAATATCAACAACACCATTAATGTTCATGTGAACTTACTGATCAATCTTCTGCATTCTCATCCAAATTGGTAAGGTACATAATAAACAGAAAGGATCCAAACAATGATCCCTGTGGTACACCTCCGGTTACAGGCTTCCAATCACATAAACAACCTTCTGCCTTCACCCTTAACCTCCTAATATCAAGCCAATTTTGCATCCAATTTGTTTCTTTATAGAGAAAAAGGAAGTACAAAAATTTTTAAATCTTTTCAAAGAATTATTAGCAGCAGAGCTAGTTGAACAAGTTTTCACAGGTACAATGCATGTCTTTGTTATGAAAGGTTAATCAGAGGTTGTTGGCACTAGACAAAAATAATTCACTGCTGCATAATGAATTTAAGCCACCAGATATATGTGATTAAAATCTGAATGTTGATTACACAATCAGGAGGTCAGTCATGTTGGAATATAATGATTGACACATCCCAGTGTGAGAATTTAAATCATGCAAATGAGTCCAAATATAACAAGGTAAAGAATAGTTTTATTTCAGTGGTTCAACCCAAGTACAGATGGAGAGCAGGAATATGTAGGATGCAATCATACTACAAGCACTATGTTGCTATGAAGAATTGTAATAATGCATCAACAGTTATATAGACGTACTGCTTGAATGAGGAAGGATAATGGAAAATTTGCATTTAGTACCTTTCAAAATTCCATATTGCCTTAAAACAATGTACAGCTAATTAAATAGTTTTGGGATAAGTCACAGTGCTGATGTACAAAATGTCTGTGCCTAGCAGGCTGCCAAAATTAAAACTGTCCCGCCTGCTTAAGCATATCAGTGAAGGAATAAATATTAACCAGCATATTGACGTAAGTGCTTCGGTTATCAATATAAAGTCAATGGATTGTTATGTTCTCTCAGAGGGCAGACAAGAGTGCACTCATTCACAACAGAACTAAGAATAACCCTAACCATAACCCTTAACTCTTAACCCTAACCCATATGAATATTAACCGATGCAGGATGTTTGCTTCAAACTCTCTCTACTCAGAATCGGTGTCAGTCCATGGCAAAACAGATAGCAATGAAATTTAAGACCTGCACTTCAAAATCCTATGTTTTTGTTAGTAGGAAAAATAATTCTGGAGAAACAGGCATTCTGTGAAATTTGGGTCAAAGTCTCTCACAGGAGGTAGCAGGGTTGTCAGAAATCCTGACAGTGTTAGTGGAAACTTATTAGCTCAAGGAAATTTAAGTCACAGCAAACCAGTCACCAGGTAGACCATGAGTTAGCCTCCTGATTTCAATGAACAGTTTGCTCAAAGACCCTACTTCAAAATCATTCAGACTCTGAAAGGGATACACTTCTTCATCAGTAATCAGGTCTGCATTGGGTGCAGTGTTGGACCCACATCAGTCCATTTTGTTCCTCAGTGCTTTGAAATTATTCCCCTTCCAACACAAATATGCAATGTGCAATATAATAGCTTTCATCTACTATGATTAATGATGCCTACTCATTGTTCCATGCATCACTCTAATTTTACCGCAAAATGGCATAGTTTTCAACTTGATGACAAGTTATAAAACTGCACTGCAGACCAACCATCCAGTCTGTAAACCGCAGTGACTTCAATGGAAAGTAAAACTGAGCAGAATCTGTCATGGTGGACCCATCAATATTATGCCTCTATGTTAGATTAAAAATCCATGCCAAAGTTCCATTTAAAAGCAGGAAAGCATATTGACAAAACTTTAAAGAAATAAAGGGTGATTGAATCCAAAAACAAAGAGACAATGCTGAACCTACTTAATCATGTACAGGTATGATAGTGTGAAGCTTATGTTAAAAGGTAAAGGGGACACAGGTTATGAATTTTAATCCCTTCCTTGTAATTTGTGAAATAAGATTATCACCAAAGAATGATGAGAGAGGTCTGGAGCTTATTGCTTTTTAAACACAGGACATTCCATATCCCAATAGTTTTATCAGACTTAGATGTGCATGTAGAATCAAGCAAGCTTTTAATTTAGAAGTGGCTACATAGATTAAGTGGATAACCTTTCAGCTAGTCAGCCAGGTGTGCTGGACTAAATGGCTATTTTCCATATTGTGAAATATTATTATGTTCCTCATTCAAAGTATTATAAGCCAGTTTAGCAAAGTTGAAACTTGGCCAATTTATTGTTATTCCACTTCTTAGCTTGAGTTTCTTCCCCTCCTGTTTGAACTTTGACCCATGGTCTACTTACTTACCTGAAGAGCACCAGTGACAGCAGTAATCTGCTGCTTTGAGGCATATCTGTAGGTATTCTCACACTTGCTTTCCAGACCTTTGGCAGAAGAGCTGCCAAAGCTCAGAAATAAGGGGATGAACACCGATTGCTCCAAATTGTTGGTGTTCCTTTGATTCTTCTGCCAGAGAGAAACTCCAAAGGAAATTCACAGTTTATGGTTGTATGTGGTTGTTTGGGGATTTTATTTTGATTTCTTTGATCTTCTGCCCTAAGTTGTTCCCCTATATTTCTGTCCATGTTTTGCAGCATATAATAAGCAGAGTGAATAAATGGCACAAATTAGCACAGCCTGTTTTTAGCTATGTTATGCTGCATTAGGTTTAGGGTTAGTAAAATCAAAATCTGTATATCATAGAATATATGAACAATGCGCTGTGAATTCAATAATCTTAATATTCCAGGATTTTTCTGAAGTTAGTGCAGATAATTGGGAAAATCCATAAAAAAGTAACCAACTGGGCATTTGCAATTGTCCAAGTAGACTGCAGGAATACAAAAGGCATTCACTTCAGAGCTTTGGACTACAAGTAAAATTGCACTAATTTGGATTCTATTCTGCTACATTATCAATCTCATATGAAAACTGTCATTAGAAACTCATTCCAGGTGAACCAACCTTCTGGAATTTAAATACATGCCTTAGTTGATGTATTCACTGGCCACCACTTTTAAGTTTCAGTCTCAACTGCTGCAAACATTCTTCAACCTTGCAAAGTGTAGGAAATCTCTAAGTCAACAACTCAGAGAATTATCATTCCATAATGGATAGTAAGTCGGATCAGACAAACTGACCAAAATTCCTCCAATATCTCAGCATGTTGGACTGTTGCAATAAATTATATCTACTAGAAATACATCCCTATTGGTAGCTTTATATGCACCATATGCATTTTGTACACTGTCTCTGACACTTATTCCACTGAAATTATTGAAATGAAACTTGGAAGCAGAGCACAACGCACCAACACCACTAATTAGCACATTTAGTGTTACCAACTAGAGATAACATTTTCCAGAGAAAATTGGCAGGGAGACAGTAGAAAAGGCAAAAAAAAACCCTCATGGAGAGATAAATGTGAAAAAAAAGAAATTGAAAAGACAACCTTGTGAAAATGAACAAATAGAAAGGGAAGAGTGAAAACAATGTGTAACTATATTAAAGGTACATTTTTATAGCCACTTTCTTGTCATCCTCCCTCAAAATACAAAGAGAAAAAGAGGAAATCAAACATGTAGGTGAGCACAGGAATGGAGTGGAATATGGAGTACTTTTACATATTTCATACATCTTAAATGGAAGTAAAAATTATTGCTTTCAAGTGGAAGTTTCTTTCAGCCTTTCTTTGGGCTTTGTTGCTTCACTGCCCTATTCACTACTGTTTATTCAGCAGTCCAGTACACTTTATTCAATGTGCAGTAAATGATATATTTTCTTTTCAGACAAATCAGAGTCAATGAGTAGCAGTGAAATTGCCACAACAACATTAGAACATCTCTCTAATCCAGGTATGTTTACTGTTAGTGCTGGGATGAAATTTGCATTTATTCACAATGTACTGCAGAGTGATAAATCAAACCAGAAATCATTGATTTAAGACATTTGTTAGATAGGAGGACCCTCCTACATTTATTCATCAGTTGTACACCTCCTTACATTTATATAATAGTAAGGTTCACTGTACTTATCCAAGAGGAAACATTCTACCACTGCACAACTTGAGCAGGTCTTTACTAGTTGGGCGTGACTAGTCAATAATATTTTGCAGAGGCAGCAAAAATATAGTAGTTTTATGAAAGGTAAGTTTGAAGACCATCATACTATTTAGATATCCTTCATATGCACAAAAGGCTACCATGCCTCGCAGTTACATGTAACAACTTTTGTTTATTATTGTGCCTTATATTTTAATCATTCAAGCAATTGGTAATTATGATACTGATGCTACAATAACAGGGGTTACATTGCAAATCTCATTGATCACTGCCATATTTTATTCAACCAAAGATATTTTCAAAGATGACTTTTCTGACTGATGCTTGCACCGTCCTTTCACTTCTTTGATCATAACGACATTTGTTTGGACTTAAAATGGCAGTACAAATGAACTTGGAAAATAATGAATCTTTCAGAACAGCCATAGAAGAATATTTATAGGTGGTTGTTAAATGGACCATTAACAAGGAATTAATTAAACAAACAATTTAAAAAACCTACAGAAAGAGCTCTAAATATTACCTTAATCTGCAAGTCAAGACGTGAAGTTAAAAGCTGTGTGAAAACTGAGTTTGCAGTAATTTATAATTACAAATTCCCATATGATCTAGATCTGGATGATATCTTTCCAGTTTATGCAACACTTTTCCCATCATTTGAGCCTTCTGCAACTTTGCCTTATAAGTGAAAAATAATCTATCCTCAATGAAATAGATTTTAAATATGGAAGTAATAATGATATAAATTTCAATTGCATTATACTGGGAGTAGCAACTTTCATTCTGAATTTAACGTCATTTTACATCTAACCAACAATGTATTCTAAATTCCCCAAGTAAAATGGCATACCATTACATATGACCCAGATTGCATGGCAATCCAAGGAGACAAGTAGCCCATTATCTGGACTCACTTATATAACTGTCATAAATGAACAGGTTTTACTTATAAGGTAGTGTCCATATTGTTAATGGTTGATAACAATAAAAGACAATAGAAATAAGTTCTGATAAAATGCTATGCATCTCAAACATGTTTTTGTGTTTAAAACCTGTACTGTGCTAAGTTAGGAAAATATTTCAAAAAATTATCTCTGAGAATGTGGAAGTCACTGTTAAGGCTGGCAGTTATGGCTTGGCTCAGGTTGCCCTAAAGAAGATGATCCCAAACCCTGTCTGTCCTTGGCTTCTGGGTTGTACAATCCTATACAGGTGCAGATTGTAATAACAGCTGAAAGTTTAACATACCAATATTAGTTAACTGAACACTTATCTTTTGAAAATAAACACACCAACTTTATGATTTATGTTGTCAAAATTTCAAATTCAGTTTGATATGCAAAACCAATAGTGGAGTAAAGAAGTATCTGAATGATTGATTCATACAACCTGCATTTCCAACCTTCCATTAATCAATTTGGTTGTTTAGCTCCTCCCTATAGTTGGTCTGTTGGTATTGACAATAGAGAAAATACTTTTCCTTGTAAAGTTTTAATGATTTTTATATCATTCACAATTGTCATCCATATTGGAATTTCCAAAGATTTCCTCTGTGTATTTATTTTTGAAGAGGTTTATCATTTTAAATAATTTAATATTTTTTTACTACAATTTACTGCTTGGACCCTGCAATTAGTTCCCTGCAATATGGTTCTAAACTGAAGCTATCCTAATTGAAGAACTACTACAGGGCTGCATAAAACTTTCTCAGATGTGCACCTTTTATTCTCCTCCTATGATCCATTGGTTCAATTTCACAATTATCCTTTGTCTACCATTCTCTCTATCTGTTTCAACCTATCTTTTCTGCCATTTATCCTAACATTTCACCGCTTAGTTTGATCATGTTCCATGACTTGTTATTGCCCCTCACATTTATGCTTAACCCTATTCTTACTATACATGTAATGTAATTTCTATGAATATTTAAACAGTATATCATCACTTTCTAATTGCTGAAACAATTCTATATTGTAAATGAAAAGAAATTTTCACATTACATGCATTCTAATTGTGCCCAATATAACATATAATCTCCTTCTTATAGAGAACAAAAATATATTACATTATTAAATCCACATTTCTAACTTTCCATCTCATTGGTTAATTTTGCCTGTTTAATTAGCATTTTGTGTAAACCAATCCCATTATTAAGTACACTATGATGACATGACAATGAATATTAATTGATGCTAATGAACTATACTTTGTGACATAAGTGCTGGAGTCTGTAATTCTACATTTGTTGTTTCTTCGTTACTTGCCGTTTAACTTTATTGTCTAATTGCCTGTTTTATATCCTCTAGCTAATAGGAGTGATATCTTCAGTAAAAGACAACCACATCAGTTTTCATCCCAGATTTATACATCAAAGTAAGTTAGTTTTTTATGATATTTTGTTTGAATTTGGATTGTATTATTTCACGTCTTATCAATATTATTTCTCCATTGATGCATTTACTCCTGAAACATTTAATATCTATTTATCTACTAGCATATATAAACAATTAGATGATAAACTACTTTAGATTTTAAAGATAAATATCAACATTTTATCATCACCATGTTTACTGGAGCCAAAATTTACAGAACTTGCACTGTGTGGCTTATCTCCTTTGGGGCAAATTTTTGTCTCCAGTGGCAAGATGGTAATCTGGTAGTGCAGATCATCACCCCATTGTACAGCCCTCATGAACTTTGCTGCTGCTACCAATGAAGAGAAGAATTTACCTCAGGCCATTTATGTTCTGGTACTATGAGCTATATTTGCAGGCTGACTCTGGTTTGAGCTAATTAGCCTGAGATATGACGGTACATTTTACATGCCCTGCTTTCTTTTAATATGGGTTGGCTTATCCAACAAGAGATGTCTTTACAAAATGCCATACCAAACTTTCCAGAAAATAACCAAGACCAAACAATTGTAAGCTAGCTCTTCAATTCACAGGAACTGAATGTTCTGCAATATGTTTTTATATTAAGTGACTCTCTCAGACACCACCCAGAGACAGAAGAACTTCAATCTGTAATTTTACATTAAAATTAGTTTGGACATATGTTGCTGTTTTTCAGCTACACATAATATGTCAGGATTAGAGGTGCCAACACTAGCAGTCAAGGTCAAAATACTTCACTTCAATAAAAGTAAAATATCTTCTTTCACCTTGCAATAAGGCAGATGGTTTCTTTGTTATATTACAACAAACATTTTCATAGTTCTTTGTCCTTTATTGCTTGAACTTTGCAGTGGGAATTGCAGCAATATTATTGCAATTTGTCATCCTTTCTCCATGAAACTGATATCGAATTTGGGATTTTTATAAGTAAGTTTAATGAGGAAATCCTGGAGTTGCTTTCAGTCCCATTCTGCAGGTTAAACTGTTTGCAGCTTTCTCCATTCAACTTAGGTATTATTTAGTAGTCCTACTCTCAAATGTACTGGAAATCTAACACTTAGTTATAGAGGATCTAAGGTGAGTTTTTATACTTAGCCCATGGTTACTGCATCACAGACTATCTGCCCCTTTATCCATGTGTAGTGTTATTATCTTCTATTCTTTAAAAATGTTAGTTAAGAAACTGTTTAACATTTTTAATGGTTTATTTAATCGCGTAAGAATTCTTGGATGTGTTTAGTTTCACAGCCAACATGATGACATCACAAATACAAAGTGCTCTAAATTATTTTATAGTTCAAATGTCTATTGTTTGCATGTATTCTTCCATTACAATTCATTCTTCATTTTGTGAATTTGTTCCACTTTTTAGCACCAATTCAGTTCATACATATTTCTTATATATATTCCTACCATCTGACTCCAAACAAAACCCATTTCTTGTTTTATTACATACCCTTTATTTGAGTTCATTCCTTTTATTATCACTCCAGTTATAGCAATGAATTTTATTGCTAAGTGGAGTTTTCTGGAATCAAACTCAGAAAGTTTGAGGAACACTTGGGGGGGGCTAAATTCAATAGTCCCTCAAACTATGATCACAATGTGTGATTAACCGATGACCATTGAATTTAATGCAAGTGACATGCCAACTTCACTCAGTCCAATGATTTCAGGATCCAGCCACACTATTCATTGGCTGCATGTGTCAGCGAGGGCCAACATCTTGAGAGTTTGGTTCCTCTTAAATATCAACATCAACAAGGTATAAATCAGAAGCATGATGGAATACTCTCCACTTGCCTGATTAGTGCAACTTCTGTAAGACTCAGGAAGCTCAACAAAACACAAGACAAACAGTCTTCTTGATTGCCATCTGATCGGCCTCCCTAAGCATGCATTTCCTCCACCACTGGGAACACAGTGGCTGCAGTGTGTACCATCTATTAAATGCACAACCTTGCTGGAACATCCTGCAAAGTTGCAGCCTCTACCACCAAAAAGGACAAGAGCTCACTCTTGAAATTCAATGGCTCTTCACCAGCCTTTTCACAGCCAGAAGGATAGCACAACAAAGCAGTATTAGAATTGGCAAAGCCACATAGAACAGTCACAAAGGGATTGCACCATGATTTAATTAGCTTGGATGCAATTTAGTGTGATATCAATGACGCACTTGGTCTAGAATAGTTCTTTTGTGCTGCTCTTTAATATTGCGTTGTGGTAATGTGAACTCTGTCATGATCAATAAGAAAGCAAAGACAAGTTGCTGCTGGTTCTGGATATTTGTTTTATTTCTAAGTCTATTCATGATTCTGATGAAAGGTAATTAACCTGACCGTTTGTATCAGCACAGATGCTGTCTGACCAGCTGAGTAATCCCAATATTTTATTTTCATGGCTATTGGTGTTATGGTTATTTCTCATGCAGTGGGATGAGTTCTTCAGACAGCCTTGGCAGGATTGTCCCATTCCTTGCTCTTTCTACTGCTCCTGCTCTTATACTGCACAGTAGAAAGAAAGGTTATTCAGCGTGCAACAAACAAATGCAATATTCATTACAACCACTGTCCCGATAAGCTCAGCAAGCCACTGGGATGCTCTATCATATTTCATGGTGCAACATGGCTGTCATTGCACACATGTGGTGTGTGTATGTATTTATTGCACTCCAGAGTGATCGACCCTGTTGTCAGACAATGGCCTTTGTTGCCAAACAACTGCCTTATGGAAACATCAAATGCTGGTAAATAGCACATATAGATGAGTTCTTGATGGTTGATGTGGACAGAAGGGTCTGTTTCTGTAGCTTATGACTCTGTGACTGCTTTGGAATATTGCCATTGACCTGGGTGGTCTGCTACTTAGGGCCATATAGAGTTGGTCATTGATGGAGTAGTTTCGGCTTCATCAAAGGGCTGGGTGCTATAAGGCACCTGCAAGGTGTAAGTTGTCTATTACACCATGCAATATTGGAAAAGTCTGCCACCCGAGTGTGGCCTTGTGTTTCTGGCAAAAGAGAATGAACCATAATCTCTGTGGATGGAGACACACAGTGCCACCTTCACTGAACAGAGGACAGCTAACTGAGAGATGTTGCAAATAGTTCTAACCAGCCTGGAAGGTGCCAGATGCATATGTGTTCGCTGACCCACTCAACTTGACAGGCACTGTCAATGCGGTCCTTGCCCTGCTTTGCGTTGGGGCTACCACACTTGGGAAATTTCAGTGAACACTTCCTCATTGAAGCACATTTTACACGCAGTGCCTTGAAGATATTCAGGTAATAAAATTTTTCCCTGCACACCTTTCATGAGGGTGGGTTCCAGCTGAGTGCTCCTGAACACATCCCTGCCCCCTCCCCCCACCTTCCAGCAGCTGGTCTTGCTCCCTATGAGGTCTGTTCGTTCTGTACTCCAAGGGGAATGTCTACTAATGAAGCCACTCTTGGGGGCAACTGGTTTGTGTGGAAACCTTGAAGTCAGGAAATGGTCTTTCAACACCTGCCATTATACTCCCTGTAGACATTTGTAACTTGAAACAATTACAAAGAGCACCAAATACATGTAAAATGGTCACAGCAGCCACAAGTAATCAATTAGCAACTAAACTGTAAGTGGTTGATAATCCCTTTAAATAGCCCTGCTGGGGGTCCTTGTTGCTGTTCAACACATGTTCAGCTGTGTGAGGTTGAGAAAGCATAGGCTGGAACCTAAAACTTCAAAATGGCTGTGTTTGTGTCAAACCAACAATTTGCATTGATTGTCAACATGATTCTTACTGCTCTGCGTAGTTCCAATCAACGTTCACTACCCAAGCAAACTAATTACCTCGTTAACATGGGAACCTGTAGCTTTTGCTACATGTACCACAGACACCACTTTGTAGTTCTAAGGAATACCTATGACAACTAAGATACTTGATGTTACTGGTTCCAGTTTCTTGTGGTGGATGTCATTTCGTTGGTTCTTAAGGACGAGAGTGCTAAATAAGAAGGAGCATGTTTGCCTGTGGAGGTTAGCACAACAGGTTTTCCTATATGTTAAAAGAAATCTTGGTTCCACAAAAGATTACAGAAAACCATAAACTAGTGCTTATTTATAGCTCTAGGTTGTGGATCCAAATGCCTTCCATAAGTTTGAGAAACAATGCCTCTTCTGATTATGCACTTGCAGCCTTCAGGACTTAACACTGAGTTCAAAGATTTCAGATAATCAGTATTCCAGTTCTTGGATCTCACATTTCCACCATTCATTTTTTTCTCCTTGTAATTGCAGCTATTTATTCATCCTTCAC
>JARFYF010000036.1:32871283-32886392 GCA_030265395.1 Rhina ancylostomus
AGAAAACTGAGAGGGAGTTTAACTGAGGGGTATACAATTATGAGTAACCAAAAGAGGGTGAACTGGAAAGATCTTAGGACAGAGAGTAAATGCAATTGATTTAAAGGGCATTTGAGGACTCTTTTGTCACCCAATATGTATTGGGGATCCAAAACTCATTGGCTGCAGGAGTGTTGATGGCAAAAACCCTCAATACATTGAATAGGTGATTGGAAGAATACTTGGAACTCTTTAACATACAAGATTATGAGCAGGCAAGGAGCATTAACCGAAATAGATCATCTTTTGGCTAGCATGACAAAGATAGGCTGAATGGCCCACTTTCATTGAATCACAAAAAATTTGCAAGATGAAAGATCATTTGGCCCATCCTGTCTGCACTGTAAATTTCTGGTTCTATGATTCAACGAGTTTGCCGACCTACATTCTCTTAAAGAATGTACTGTTTCAGTGACCTGGAATATATGGTTATGGATGAAGCAGTGGAACTAACCTCATCCACACAGAAATCTGCCCTCAAAGATCTAGTAGTCTCTGAGACATAGACTACCCCTTTTCCAACATCAGGCATTTCCAGTTCAAGGAGGCAATCACTATTTATAATGTGAATAAACCAGCTGAGCAGCCAATCATGGCAATTGTCACAGACAACAAGTGAGGTAGAAAAGACTTTTTAATTAATTTTATAAACATTGAACAGGCTGTATATTTGAACAGACACCACATACAAGTCATGAATAGAGTCATAGAGTTGTACAGTACAGAAATGGGCCCTTCAGCTCACCATAATCATGCCGACCTTTTGGCCCAGTTACAGTAATCCCATTTGCCCACATTAGGACCGTGCCCTTCTATGCCTTGTGTATTTAAGTGTGTGCCTAAATGCCTCTTAAACGTAGTAATTCCACTACTTTGTCTGGCAGTGTTACTATACAAGTGACAGTGCATTGTCAGACTATTTAATATCACAGCTGATTTTTATAGAATTCAGTGAAAATAAAAACTGGGAAAACTATAAATGGTTGTTGTTTCACTGTTACTTGTTTTACAACTGTCTCACAAAGTCAAGATCAAATTCTAGAACTCAATTCATGGAAACACACAGCGCACTTCTTCCATATCAATCATTCTCTGCTCAGAAGGATAGGAATAGAAATCCCAAGTTTAAAACGTACAATAAAAGACATGGTGGGTCTGAAACTTGTCTCACTGCCACCAGTGAGAAGGTTCAGGATCTGTATGTGCATTCCTTACATCAATACTAGCTGCACCATGTGCACACCCTGAGAACTAATTGAACTTTTTGAAAGAATTAGGCTTTAGGCATGTGAAAGGATGGCATTACACAGGTCATCACAATGACTCTAAATCCGATCACCTCCATGCTGTATTATTTCCAAGTCGTAGGTAGTAAGACACACCCAAAGATTCAAATATCATATTCACTGCATGTTTAATTCCACAGCAGATTCAATATTCATTAAAATCATACTCCAGCTTCTTTTTCCACTGCCTCCAGAAGACTGGGATTGATACTGCTAAAATACTTTTATCCTTCTCAAAGCACAGACACTAAGGGTAGATTTTTGGTTATATATGCATTAGTCCATGGAAACTATCATTTTCAAACTTGACCCAGCTTGTCTTCAAATTTGGTGGTCTTTCCTTTACTGATTCCCAAAACACTTGTGAAATGAAAAGAAATAATTGTTCTAATTTTAGCTCAGATTTAAGTTAAAACAATCAGTAAATCTGAAATTAATCTTATTTTGGATACTAGGGATTCAATGTCATCTTTGGAAGGACAGTTTGATTGTCTACTTTAATTGCTTGAACAACTGAGTCACAACTTATTTTTGGCCATTTCAGATACTCCTTTATGAATAACCACATTTGCTGTTACATTCTCCTACCTCAATCTCATCTCTCATAATCTGACAACACCTCTCTGATTTGTAGACAATTGAGTTATGGGTGAAATTTAAACTCATGTACCCTTATTGAGAGTCAGCTCTTTACCTCTGGAGATATTGGACATAAATTTATCTCCAGGTTTAGCATTCCAGCACTCCTTTATTGCTAGTGGCCAACAATGAATTTCTATCCTGTTATACCTTGTAAAGAGACTTAAAAGCATATTAACCCTTCATGAAAATCTAACTACAGGTCCACCCTAAGGAGGAGAAGACAAGTCTTTCTCATGGGATCTATCAATTTCTCACAGCAGGCCTGCTTCAAATCCTGTCTTTTATGGAGGCTTTGGGAACTCTACAAGCCTGAACTCTGACCTTAACAAAAAGGAGATTGCTCTTTCTTTCCAAGAAGAAAAGTTCACATAAGTACACAACCTTCTCCCCATGCATCCAATCTCCAGATACTTCTGAAGTCCTTTTATAACTTATTGCAACAGCTAAACTTCTGCCATATATAATTTAAAAGCAAAGCCACCATAAACTCCTGTGTCCTCTTGGCCTCTCGCTCTACACATGGTTCTCATTTGGCACAGTCTCTGAGACTGCAATGGTGGTGAACACAGCACGAGAGCAGCTGCTTCCTTCAGCAGAGGTCAAACCCCTCTTTTTAAACAGCAGGGTAAAAAATCACTGCAGAAAATCACCCCATCAGGTTCCAAAGTGTTCAAACAAACATGGGTCGACTGTAAATGTAGCAGAAATAATCACCTTTACTATTTCATTATAAGCGTGAAAATGTGTCTGTTCCCCATGAAACTATTGGCCACAGTGTTATAATACAAATGTGGGAAATGAGAACCAGGTTATCCAAATTGGGCAATAAACCACAACAAGTCCAATTTGGCTTTCTATCGTTGCACTTTTCAAAAGTTGCTGCAGAGGTGATAAAGAGCCTATCTCCTAAATTAAACGGTAAACCACAATTAAGAAAGTTATTCCTGAACTATGTTGGCTGAATGTCTTACGCTAGTAAAAGCAATACTCTGTACGTGTGCACAAAGACCTTCCAATTGTACAATGAAACTATTGACTATAAATGTTTTATCTATTCCATTGCCAAAACCAAGAAGTTAGCCTGTTTACTTGAAATAGTTTGAATTCTATCTTGGTAACAAAAGTCAACAATGGTGTTTATTTGTTAACATTCACATAGCATAATTTTACAGCCCAAATACGAGTGAAAATACAAACAGAATATATTATCTAGTTTTATTCCTCTCCTCTGTAGTTCTGAGCATCATTTCACTGACCAATATAATTAACTGCCTCTACTAGTCAGATATCTTGAGAATAAGTCTAAAGGAGTTGTAGTCGGAATAAGCTGCTAGAAGTTCACTATCATATAAGGAAGCTTTGAGAATAGAAAAAGGTTTCATTTAGTAAAAAGGTAACATCTTTATACTCTGTTTAATTCAGACCTTCACTGAAAAGTGCCTCTAATGATATCAGTATTGCACTAAGGCATAGGCTAAAGGTTAATTACACAGCAGGACAATTCCACAAATGTTAAAACACTTCCTAAAGATGACAAGGGAATGACTTTTGGCTGTTTGTAAAAGTGATAATCAATGATATTGCACATAATATGAAACAAATGGTATTGCCATTACAAGAGTTTGGTTATGAGTATTAGGATGATGTGCAGCTACTGAAAGTGTGGGCTGGACAAAGCATAACACAGCATCACGTTTTATGCTTCAAATGTGTTTGAATGGGGCTGTTACCAAGTTTCCCATTAGATATTTCTTCTTATGGCAAAATTGCTGCACTTAAAAGAAAGACAAAATCTACCTGTGCATTTCCAATTTCTAAAACTCTCTTGTAGTAGGCAGCAGGAAAGGGATTTAATGATTTACTCCTAGATTTAACCACACTTTGTAAGGCTAACTTAATTTCAATACTGCTAAAAAAGGCTGGAAGCAAAACACTGAGTTCCACACACAGGTTATTTCTATTAGCACCACACTGGCAGTGATAAATATAATTGTCTGGATATTCATCCACTGGCTGCTTCCACCAACATGTTGTATTCTCCTTAAGAAATTCAATACATTAAAGTCGTGTGTTGTGTTCAATATTGTATTGTGGCCAGTAGCATGTTTAGCGTTACCAGCTGGGGATGCATTTCTTAGCAGATGAAGCCCAGCAATCTAGCTAGTCGAATAAGAAAGAACTGCACATTTCACAGGACAAGCTAAAGTGGCCCCTGAATTATTTTTCAACTGTATATCATTGAAAAGGAGGAAATACTATGAAAACGTTAGCTTGTCCACTTTACCAAGTCATTTCATGTATAATGATAGGAAAATAACTAATATTTACTCCCATTTTTAGTTACGTATCATTGCCTGAACAGAAGTTTAGTTGCTGATCATTTGTTGTATGGTTTGTAGATACAATACAAATATTTTTGCTCAGTTGTAGTTCTAACTAAAGTTAATTGACATAACTGATTGGGATATTTCCCATTTTATAGCAAGAGCCAAAAGTGATAAGTTGACAGTAATCCACTCAGCAAGCTGAAGCTGCTGTGGAAATGCATAGACTTGATGTTTGCTTCTGACAGTGTTGAACTTCAATTCTCACAATTGAATCATCTCAAAAAGTAACAACTTCACATGAAAAGCATCTTTGAACAGACCATTTTGCCTACACTGGTGAAACATTCATCCATACCCTAGTAACCTCAATTCAATATTGTCAATATCCCTTTCATCCATTCCCCAAGCTCCATCCCACATGCTTCAAATTATCTAGAATTCTGAAGCCATGTCTTTTCTCTGATAAGTTCTTGGCCAGCTCCATACCCTGACCTTATTGTCTGCTTTTGGCTCACTGTTTGCTAAATTTCAAAATTAAATATTCATCTTTAAATCCTTCCATGTATTATTCTTCCTTTTCAGTACAACTTCCTCCAGCTCCACTTCTCTGTTCACTCTCTCCACTTCCATAAAATAAATTTACGATACACCTTCATCATACCATTTTGGCAAAACTTAGAACCATCTGGGACCACAAACTGAAACTTTCTTCTGAAACCCTGTTTCATATCCCTCTCAACTTCCTACAAATTTACCTCGACAATGACAGCATTCTTGTTACTGAATCAGAATGTTGAGAGTCTATCTACTTCTGAGAGTTAACTCTTCTATTGAGGCTGATATTTCATCACTGTATAGAGGGGTAATGCAACATCAAAGATGCCAAAATTTCATCTGAGTTTGTAAAACCGAGACCCCATCTACATGTTTACGGTGGCACTGCTACTAGAGCCATTGTGTCACAGTTTCGGCCCCCGAGTTCAATCCTGACCTCCGGTGCTGTCTGTGTGGAGTTTGCATGTTCTCGCTGGGGCCATGTGGGTTTCCTCTGAGTGCTCGGGTTTCCACCCACATCCCAAGGATGTGTGAGTTGGCTGGATAATTGGCAACTGTAAATTGCCCCTTTGTGTATAGGTGTGTGGTACAATCTGGGGACAGTTGATGTGAATGTGAGGAGAATAAAACTGGGATTAGAGTAAATGAGGACGCAAGAGACTGCAGATGCTGGAATCTGGAGCAACACATAAAATGCTGGAGGAACTCAGCAGGTCAGGCAGCATCTATGGAGAAAAATGGACAGTTGACATTTTGGGTTGAGATCCTTCATCTGGACCTAGTATAAATGAGATCAACGCAGAGCGGGTATGACAAGTATCCCATGGTACCATTCAAAGAACAGAAACGAAGCTCTGCCAATGTCTAGGCCATCATCCACCTCTTAGCCAAAGCTGAAACAGATGATCCTGATCATTCATTTCATTGCTGTTTTTGAGTGTTTTCTGTGTGCTAAACGATTGCCATGTTTCCTACATGTATGAAGTAATTTCAGAACATTTTGTACTATGGGATATCCTGAATTTATAGAAGGCAGCATGATGATATGGAAGTCTTTTCTAATATCTCACTGAGAACCTATTCTAACTGCTCACTTATTTTTTCTTGGTTGTGAAGCAGGTGATTTGTTACTTTAAGGAACCCACATACACATAAATCTTGACATGAAACTTGATGTAGAAATTCACTAGATTGCTTAATTTCCTACTGCTTCCTGCCCTTCAGTGCTGGATTAATGTCCTTGTATGTTTTTAACTGGACAAGCCTTTGATAAGTCACTTGAGGGCCGTGAAATGAGCATTATGGAAAGGGAGTCTTGATTGACTAGGCTTTACCTTAAGGCAAATCAAAATCTTTGGAACAAGTTTACCAAGAAGAAAACTGAAATAGTTTGAATTTCTATTCACATTTGCTTAACAAAATTGAAATGCCATATGAACATACTGTTTCTTTGAGCAGTAACTATTCTTCTCAGTAGCTTTCCTGTACTTTAAATTGTATCTCCATACTCAATACTATTTATATGTCAATTAAAGGTCACAAAATGCTTGAAAGAGCTTCATTATAAGTATGGTTCACAATGTAGTCTATCCCTGAGGGGTGCAGGGGTGAGGGGTGGAGACAAAGTACAATAGATGAGGATGGTTACTTGGAGAAAGAAAAAGAATAAGAAACAAAGGAAAGCCATCATCACACTTGGATGTTTTCACACTGAGTGGACAGTTGAGCAGTGGCATTGCTTAGAGGCCTTATAAACAGTTATTTGTCCCCTTCTTCAATTCAAAGATAGTCTATGATGCGGGAAGACCAAAGGAACTTCTGTAGAATGATTAATGCTTTACATGTATAGCCTTGCCACATGAAAAGACCTGTAAATCACGAGTGTCCAAAGCATGAGTGAGTTATGACACTCTTTTGTATAGGCGACACTCCCAACCATGTACAATGTCCCATTTATTCAATGGATTTAGTTCTGAACATGTTCGGGAATGTGCCTTGGAGTTCAGTCCGTTAAATGATAATCACTGGCAGTTATTAGTTTTATTTTCATTGTTGTTAATGTTCACATTCCTGAGCAATAGAATTATCTCCAACTCCCACAGAATTAAGAAGGGCGTCATATTGAGGTTGTGTGAGTAAAGCAGGGTATCATATTGCTTGAGTACAGGTAATAAACTTTTAACATTCAAATTCTTTTTTAGTGTTGGTTGCCTAAAGCTGTGTCCTCTCATTGACAGACTTAATAAAGAATGATGGATCTATATGAAGTGACATTGTTAAGAGTAAAAAAGTTCCAGCCTGCTTTGTTTTCCAGCTCAAAGATACAAGGGCTTTTTTGTTTTGGTATCAGTTATTAAGATTTTGCCTTACAGCAATAAAGCTACCTCCTTTCCTCTGCCCTCCATTCAGAAGAAAAGAATTAGGTATTTTGCATGCGATAGTTCAGACAAAACAGGTCTACTGGGGCCTGAAGGAAGAAGAGTTTATACAAAAGTAAAGCCCATGCTTCCTGTTTTTTAGCAAAGGGGCTTTAGGGCCACGTGCCATTGAGGTGTCTTGTAGTGCACTGCTTTTTTGAGGGCTTTATCTGCAAGGATAACCCAGTTACTGAAGGTTTTACAGCTGTCCCCTCCAACCATTTAAAATTCATTTAAGAGACTTTACGTAAAATAAGCAATATAACTGAGGATAAAAAACCCCTCAAGTCAAATAATGATAGAATTCTTCAGCTTCCTGCTGTGTGAAAAAGACAGGTACAGACTTAAGCAGTAAAATAGGTTATTCTACAAAGAACGAGGCTAATGACAGCACCATCCATCTTTTCTTTTATTCCTGTGAGCAGTCCTATTGAGACTTAACATTACTTTCCCTCCCCTGCTATCTGTAATGGAAACTCACCAAATCTACTTCATTCTGCACTATGTTGTAGAAAGCAGAGGTACCTCCAGAGCCACAGGTAATCAAGAGCTGTAGGAAAAGTTTATTAGTAAGGGATGCAATTATTTGTGTTGATGCCTCCATTCAACAGTTGAGAATAGAATCAGTCAAAATAAGTCTTGCGATAACACAGGTTGCAGTAAATGGAAGGCTTATTTATTGAAATGACTATTTTTGTATTTTTGGCACTTCTACATTCATTTCTGTCATTCTTTCTCCTTCACCACAGACATGCATACCACCTTGTGATTGGGTGAAACAATCTGGCTCTTCAGACATTTCACTGCTGCTCTTTGGTCAATCCAATCACAGGTGCAGTTGAGCTGTCAAGGACAGGCCCATTCCCACCCATGTAATTGGAACCATTTAAGCACTGATATTCCTTTCTAAGTGAAAAAACAAAGATCATTTTTTTCCTTGTCATCATAAACTCTTTTCTTAGTGGCTTGTTAATTATGCAGAATACCATGTTTCTCATTATTTTAGTTTACAGAAGAATTTCAGCTCATGATAATTATTTAAATATTAATTGGAACATTAATGTAAATAATCCATCAATGTTATCCGAATCAAAGCCGAATTGAAACAAAAATATAATCAATTATTTCACATACATTTTCTACCAGTGCCTAAATTTTATTGTATAAAGAAGCAAAGAATCATAAAATCAAATAATGAGGCCAATGGCCCAGCAAGACCAGGCTAGATATCAGCCTCAATATTTCCCTCCCATGCTCTTTTTCCAACATTAAAAACTTCCCCAGCCCCCAATAATTATCCAGTTTCATTTTGAAAATTGTTGTTGCTGGAACATAGACCGATAGCATTTGATGAGATCTAAATGGGTTAATGAATATCTGATAGATTTTAATCTGGCTAATTGCACCATAATACATATTGTAGCTTGTCAAAAAGATGTTGATTAGCAACGTTGAGAATGAATTTAGTTGCGATTGTTTACATACACTGAGACTATCAAGGTAAAGCTGCTGTCAGTATGACTAATAAATGCTCATATATTTCAAGGACATTGGACAGATAATGTTATTCTAGTTTTGGAGAGGCCACTTTTGAATGTTCTGTGCTATTCTAAAATTCTACCTTCTGTCTGACTTTGGTTAATATACTTTGTTTAAATCATCAACAGTTTTAAGGATCATAGCATGGAGAAGTTACCAAGAGAAACAGTATGTGGGAGATGGATTAATTTCTGGAGACATGCTTTCATTAACTTTAAGTGTTTCAACATTAATTGCATGCACTAAAACCAACTCCCTCATTTTCTGGTCTTTAATAACTTCTGCAAGATAATTCCTCCATTTATAGAATTAACACTCACAGTTTAAATTAAAAACATTTTTAATAAAAACCAACAGAAATCAAATGAGGGAAAATTGTATTTCTTAATTACCACTAATCCTTTTGCAATGGGTTATTTATGGTAATTACCTGCATTATCACTCCACAGACTAAAATGTGCTAACTTATTCATTTATCTTCAATGTTCTAAGCCACTCAGTTATCATCTTTCATTGGTAAACATATCCATGGGTCAGAAATTTCTATAGTGTTAACTTTTGAAAAACTATGATTCTATCCATCTATGTGTATATAAGATACAAACGCATGCATACATAGGGTAGATATTCTGCTGCTCTGAGAAGATCATTTCTTCTAGCAGGAACCTAGGTCCCGGCTTATTCATGTGGCATAGAGCAGTGCAGGGTTTTTCCCAACACTAGAGGTTGGCTGCACTCACATAACAGCTTTGACAGCTGGTGAAGATCTGCCCCCAGGCTCACAGGCTGTCAAAGATGCATTCTAAATTCAATAAATTTTAAAAGTAAAAAACCTAAAAACCCACAGATACACACACTCACACCCACAGAGACTTGAATACAGCTCAAAATATTCAATATCACTTGTTAGTCAAATAAAAAAGCTTTACTTAATGTTCTCCCAGCTGATTTCTCTGTTTCTGTCAATGGGCCAGTTTAATGCAGTGAACTGGTGAACTATCCAGTCTGAGAGTGGGAAATCTATGGAAACTGTCCCCTCAGACACTATGAGATGTCCACCAGCAGAGATCAGTTGTCCCATGCTAGCTCTCAGCTAAACAGAGGCTGCACTACAACCTCTGCTCAGCAATAGCCCAATAATGGGAAAACTGCCAGTGCAACTGGGTGGTTTCCATCAGAAGGCTGGCCACAATTCTTACAGAATATATCTCCTTTCATTGATCTAGGCTTTTCTCAATTTTTAGCTATTAATTTCTGCAACTGTTAACTGGCATAAACCTAGTGTTAGTTTATATACACCTTACAATTGATTATACATTTTATAATTAGTGAGCTTATCAATAACTCTGCTCATCTGTAAATCCATATCTGAACCAATGATGTATATCAATATTCCCACACATATGAATATAGTTATCAAGAAAACTCACCTTTCTGCTAATCTGTAGCTTTCCCTGTTATTTTTTTTTCTTTCTATTCTGAAGCAGACATTTGATTTTCCATTTTATTGCAGTAATGGCCTTCACCTACAATTATTTATCATTTTTTAAAAGTTACTCAAGTGTTTATCAACTTGTCCATCAATATCAATTTATAAACATATTCATCTGGAAATTTGTCTGTTGTTAAATCTGGCCATCTGTTAATCAGTAAATCTCTCCATCTGTCAATCTACATTGGTTAATCAATAATTCTCACCACCTGTCAAGCTATGAATCTCTGGATTAGTAAATCCATCCAGCTACTAATGTATAATTAATATGTTTTCCCATCTGTCCATTTGTAAGTCTAACAAAATGTAAATCTGCTAATCCACAATCTGTCAATTGATGCATATGTCTGTCTATCTATGTGCAATCCCATCGCTATTTAAAGATATTAATTTTTAGCCAATCTTTGTATTTCAATCAAAATCTAATCTATTCATTTATCTGGCCACTCATGAGTAGTATGAACATGAAGATATTTTGGCTTATATGTATCCTGTCCAATTGTAAATCTGCCTACAGTTGCTTTGCAAATGTGTCCATTCTTAGCATGATCCTGCCCATCTATATGTGAGTGTATCAATTCATTAGTCTGCATGGGCACAAAAATTATTTGTAAAAATCTAATGAAATGTAGGCCTTTATTTCTAGGCAATTGGAATTCAAAACTGAGGAAGGAATGCTTTAGTTGTGTAAAGTGTTTGGTCAGATCTCATTGGGAGTACTGCTTTTAATTTTGGGCAAGAAACCACAAGCAAGATATATTCTCAGAAGAAGTTTAGTGTAAATTGACAAAAATGAGAAGTTAAAGTAGCAAGATCTATTACATTAACTTGGCATACATCCTCTGTTTTAGAAAGTTGAGGGCTGATCTAATCAGGTGGTATAAAATGATTAAAGGGTTCATTACACAGGAAATGGAGAAACTATTTCCTTTTGTGGGGAAAATCCAGAACTAGAGTATATAATCTTAAAATCAGAGCCAGGCCATCTCCAGAAAAGTAGCAGAAATGCAGAGCACTCTTTTCACAAATGCCTGTCTTATTTCAAAGGATGCATGTGACTGTGGACCTCAAGCGAGCCTTGACAGTGAGTATTACCAGACCATCCAATTGCAAGAGCCATTGAAGCTGACTTCATTGTTATCCTGATGATATCCATTGCTTATGTTCTTAAACTTTAATCTGGAGAGTGCTCGGGGGCACTGTGAATACCATGGGTTGGCCATAAACCATTTGCCATATTCCCTTTCTGTTCTATCCCACATGAATGCCAATTTACATCTTAATTAATTTATTAATCCATAATTCTAGCTGTTAATAAATAAGTCAATCTTTCCCATCTGTAATCACAGGAATGATGTTAGCAAATAACCACTTTTTATAGTTGGATGAGAATTATTTGTCTTTTTTAAGAAAACAAAATCACATAACATTTGGCAGCATGACATCACGCATCTTTAAAAGACTATCAATATACTGAGATATTAATATGTCAATCTTCAGTTCTATCCATTTGCAAAGTTATCCTGGCTGCGGTCAATTTATCCATCTGTATCCTTGTCTAAGTTTAAAACCACACTCTTTTCATTATATGGTTCGTCCATTAACCCCTCACATATTTAGAGGCCTTACCATCTGTTTGTCTGTGTGATGTAATTCACCTGCCAGTCCATAAATCTGTCCAATGTCAATCTATAAACCTTTTCACCTGTTAGTTTATAAAACCGCTCATCTATCAATCTATGAATGTGCAAGACTATTCATCTATCACTGTATTCACAAATCTTCCTGTCTATGATTATGTCTTTATGTATATTTTGTATTGCTTCTCTTAACATTCACTACAGTTACCTTCATGAAAGCCAGCAGTTGTTGAAATCAATGAAAGCAGATGGTTTAAAGTAGTCTACAAGTGAAGACATCAAGATAGTCGAAAAAGTGCAAGAGAAAGTTGAATGTGGAGTTATCTCAACAAATGTACTAACTTGCACTTTATCTTTGCAAACTGAATATCATTGGATATGTTCTTCTTTCACAGGTAGTGGTCTGACAGCAACATCAGGGATTTATCAGGGAAACAATACAATCACCAGCTCAACAGGCTTTAACAGTGCACAACAGGTATGATTGATATAATTCAATTCAACAGATATTTAGGATATCCCTCAGAAATTAGCTTTATAACAACTATACTATCTTAGCTACAAAGAATAGAACCTAAACTCAAAGCTACCTGAACTTTGAGAAACTATTGAGAAGAGTGCAGTTCCTCAGAAAGAATTGCATATCGACTATTATTCAAGTACTAAAAATAGCAGGTGTGCAAAAGAGCTAATGTATCCCTTCTAATAAGGCACTTAAGAGCACTCCCTGTCCAAGGGTAGCAGGAGTGCTGATTGGTTAGAGTGCCCAATTTACATTTAAATCACCTCTTCTCAATTATTGGATACAGCTGAACAGGTACCAAGAATCCCAAGCCAAGACATGTAGCCATTACACCATGTAACAATAATTACATTTTCTATCTTAAGCAGATTGTGAATACCTGAGCTTCAACGCTCGTTAGAAGAATATCCCCTTTATCTTAGAGCCATATTTCACCCATACATGATCACCGAGAAGTTTTAATCAATGTTAAACCAATTCCATTGTGAACTCTGTTTTCTTCAACAGTCATAGATAGCATTGTATCCGGAATGGAAAAGTTGAGTGAGCAAGGGCATCTCCATCCAACAAAAGAAAGCTTTTTTCCTCTGTTTTCTTAAAGAAAGAACTATGGCAATAAGCAGTGAAACCTTTGGTATTCATCATCTGCATGAATCAGTAAATCAAATTATTTATGCAATACTGTAGAGGTTATGTATCTCAGTTTAGGATTCTGTGTAAAGTTTATTTCTTGAATAACAGCTAATCCTGGATGGAGACTTTCCGATGTGATGTTCTTCCCGCTACTAGCCCCATCCCCACCCAAAGTCATGCATTGTCATGCAATGTCATGCATTGTCATGCATTGTCATGCAAAGAAAAGCTAACAGATTCTTCAGCAAATGATTGGATGATTCTGCATTCAGACAACTTTTCCTTTCCCAGCTCTGCCATATTTATAATGGAGAAGCAAAAAGCATTGAAATTGTATACTTTTGCTTTCTATAGATTCCTGCCAATTAATCCAGAAAAGTACCTGAGGTGACAATGCTATCCTACTGAGTGAAGCGTCTACACTGGACATTATAGTCAGCATGCCAGTAAAATGGCTTGGGAATCCTATCAATATGTTCTAGCCCAGATATATATTTCTGAAACCCCTGTCCGACTTGGTCAATAAGTGGGGATAATGCTTGGATTTTAAGTCCCGTTCCACCTGATTTCTGCTACCTGAATAAATGTGAAAATCCTTTTTATAACCTGTGATAGATTTTGTGGCATTGGGATCTAAACACAATTCAAATTACTCAGAAAAGAGTCGGTGGTATTTGTATTTAGTTTGATTAAACTGACAAATTGTTGGTTGTTTCTGTTTTCCAAGGAATATGCTACATATCCAGGCTTCCCACAAGGGCAATATCCACAGTATTACAGCTCTCCATACAGCTCTCCATATGTAACAGCAAACAGCATAAGTCCATCAGCCATTTCCGGAATGACCTATCAGATCCCGGAACCACCAATCGCTATAACCAATCAAACAAGTGTAGAGTCAATGTCAGGTAAGGGCAGGACATAAATCTTCAATTCTCCCAGAAGCAAGTGTTTGTATCTGCTACTTCTGAGCTCTAGATACAGTCTTGTACTAAATTAATTCAATGCAAAAAACCTTCAATAGCCTAGAAACTGAGGATCATCAAAAGATATAATATTAATAATATTGGTAATTGCTTTATAATTTTCACATATACCGAGACACAGTGAAAAGCTTTTGCTTGCATGCCATCCAGATAAATCATTCCATACATAGGTACAATGAGGTAGTACAAAAGGAAAAAAGAACAATGCAGAATATATTGTTACAGTTGCAGAGAAAGTACAGTGCAGGTAGACAAATAAACTGCAAGGATCACCTTGATGGTAGATGGAGAGATCAAGAGTTCATCTTTATTGTACAAGAAGTCCATTCAAGAGTCTAACAACAGCAGGATAGAAGCTGTCCTTGAGGCTGTTGGCACATGTCCTCAAGCTCTTTAGAAGGGGGAAAAGAGAGAATGACTGGGTTGGGAGGGGTCCTTGATTATGTTGGCTGCTTTCCCAAGGCAGTGCACAGATGTACCACAGATTTGTATTAAAATGATTAACATCTCTATAAGGTATTTTCTGAAGGGATAATATTCTTTAAATCCAAGTGTGAGAGGTGGTTGGGTGAAGGTTGGTGGGCAATGGAGGATATCTCAGCCAGAACAATCTAGCAAACAAATGAGAGGCCCAGAACAACAAGATTTCAAATCCTATACAATGCAAACGGTAACATTATATCATTAGAAGTAACAATTTTATCGTCTAGTTTTTAAGAAAGGAAGTGAATTGAAATACTATTGGCACTGTCTGCAAGTTAATATATCACTGTCAACTCCTTTCGGAAGTGATTAAGTGGGTTTTCAATTATTACTGATAAATGCACTATTCCCCTCTCTTGCAAGTAAAACCCCAGACTCTCTCCTACAGGCCTCCTGCAGGTGAATGTACAACTCGCCTACCTGCAAGTAATGCAGTGGTCCCCTCTCCCCCAGGGTAACTCTGACCATTCCCCTCTCCTGCAGTGAAATCCTTCTCTGATAAGTAACATACCATCCACAACTCCAGGAACAACTCCCTTCTTAGCTT
>JARFYF010000036.1:32911481-32922404 GCA_030265395.1 Rhina ancylostomus
AAATATAGGATTGGCCATTGAGATGAGAAGAAATTTCTTCACCAAGGGATGAAATATTTGGAATTCCCTATCCCAGAGAGTCATAGAGGCTTGGTCACTGAGCATATTCAAAATAGAGGTTGCCAGCTTTTGGATACTAAGGGGATTTAACAATATTGGGTTAATATAGGAAAGTAAAGCTGAGGTAAGGTCAGTGCTGGTCTTTTCAAAAAGCAGAGCAGGCATGAGGGGACAAAATGCATCTATTTCTTATAGTATTGGACATCATAGCAACAATCTTATACTTGTGGTCCTCAGTTTTGAAACCTCCCGCAAGTGGAAACATCTTCTCAATAACCAGCCCATCAAACCCTTCATTGAGCTGGATCTTCCAATGAACAGTATGTTTCTGGGTGCAATCTCCCAATGGGAGGCTTGTCTGCTGCTAGTTGGTGAACCCCTGCACTTCTGATCATAAATGGCCGGTTCGACCCCCTGAACAGCCATGACAGCCAGGAAGGCCCCACCCTGGGGAATTTCCACTGCAAAACCTGGAGGTATGCAGACCTCCACTATATTTCATTAAATACCCCAGGAGCCTGATAGAATATACCTTTTCAGTCTTAAAGATTAAATCCCATGAAGCAGGAAAGCAATTAGCCCCATCACCAGCCTGTGCTGAGTGAGCTGGGATTGGGAGCTGCAAGTGGTCTCAGTTCTGCTAGGATTATGATGGGAATATACAGCCTAGGTTCTTGTCCCTGACCTCTGGCCACTAGCTCTGGCCTTTTCAGAAGGAAAAGTTAAATAATTTCCCACAATGAGTGGTGGAGAGTGTTAAAGTTAATCCAGGATCAGGATCTCTCCTTTATCCAATTGCCCAGAAAGAGCTCAGGAACCCGGAGACCATGAAGAGGAATCTGGAACCAGGATTCTTAGCCATAGTAATGTATCTGACACTGAGCACATGCCTCATGCCAATTCCACAGACTAGGGGCATCAACTCAAATCAACACTGCCTGGATCACCAAAGGTCAGGGGTCATCCACAGGCACAAGGGCACAGCTAAGGCTCCTGTTGGATCAATGGGACGCCACTCAGAAGACAGCACATTCACTTGTTTGCATGCATTCCAATTAAAGCCTGTAAGTGCCACCAATTTTTTTTTCAAAAATAAACTTTATTCAGAGTAAAAAATATATACAAAAGAATCAACACAGTGCCAAACATCTAACGTACACGGTCAATAAATTCAGTAGTGTTAACTTTTTATTTAAAAAAACCATGCCACCGTTGCTGCTCATGTGCCCCCCCCCCCAGGGTGATATGCCATTTCAATGTTTGAGGGGCTTCCCCATCCAACTCAGTCCCCTCCATGTGTGGTAGAGGAAGGACCCCAGACTGTAGTCCTACGGAGGTAAATGCTGGCAGGCCTTGGAAGATCTTGGATAATTTTAAACACTTCAGTCAGATCACCAAGCCTGAACACTTTTTTGATAGTGATAACATCACTCCTTTGGTATCATAAAATATGTTACAAAATCTGCATCTTTGCACTTTTTGTAGTGCCTTTAAACACTTTCTGAAATATAGAGGACTGTGCACAATAGAGCTGGGCAGAAAGTGCTTATAGGCTGTTCAGAAGCAGAATAATTAGTTGTGCTGTAACATTCTCCACGATGCAGTGGCTATGCCACAGGGTTCTCACAAGTTCACACCGCAGTAACAATGTTCAACTGCACTGACTAATTACAGTCTTCTTAAACACAGGCCACTAAACCACAAGAATCTCTGCACAACTAAACCTCTGCACTTTTCTCTTCACACCTTTTAATTAAATGAGAAAGCATTCAAAGCTTTGAATACCTTTGAAGGGCTGGCTATAGAAAACCAAAGCAATTTGGAAGCTTGGGAACCTTTTATTTATTATGAATGTGAGGAACAAACAAGAATCAGCCACAGCCTCCTACGTGCTCTTGTATAATCAACATCGCTTTGCCTATCACACATCAAGTGACGCAGACTGAGATCTTGGCACTTTATAACTTGTGTGATAGTCACACAGTGAACAATAGGCTCATTGGTTTATCTGATGATGTTTTGAATTCCCAAGACCGGTTGTTGCCATGTCATTCGGTCAAATTTATGGCAGCTGAACAGTTGATGCATATTTCAGTCCAATATTAACTGACACGCTGCCAAACGACTAATTCCTCCAAGCATTTCCTCTGTAACTGTTGAACAAGTCCTTTCTAAGTGTAACTGAGTACATATAGAGAGAAAATATCATTCTTTTTGGCAACAGCATGAATAACAGCCAAGTATTGCACATTAATGATCTCACTTGCAAGCACTAACATTAAACCAGCAAGGTCAGACCACCAAATTAGACAAAAATGATTTACCACAACTATAATAATTGTCATTTTTAAATATAGACCATTTGCTATAATAATCATTAGTAATCTGATTGAGTAATATACAGAAACACATTAAGGAGATAATTTTAATCTCTGATCTGCCCAACCTTAAAAGGTAGTTCTGAAGAATCAACTCAGGGAAATAATATTATTTTAGCTTGAGAAGGTATCACATTTACAGAAGCTTCAAAAAGCAGCATGAACATTGATGCTCAAATGTTAATTTTTACAAGTCTATAAATGTTGAGTTCTCAATTGGGAAATGTATGTTCCAGCTAAAGTCTCAGCAAACATTTGAGTTCAGGCATTGGCTGACATGTAACACTTGCATCACAAAAGTGCCAGGCAATGAAAGAGGGCCTTCCTACCAACGCTTGACATTCAATGGCATTAACATTGTTAAATCTGCTACTATCAATATCCTGGGTGTCAACACTGACCAGAGACTCAAGTGAACTAGTCAGTTGGCTAAAGAAGGTCAAAGGCTGGGTATCCTGCAGAGTGTGAATCACCTCCAACACAAAAATCTTTCCACCATCTACAAGGCATTAATCGTGACTGTAATGGAATATCCTCCACTTCTTTCAGTGCATGTAGCTCCATAAAAGGTCAAGAAGCTTGACAGCATTAAGATCAAAATGGTTAACTGCCATCCAAAACCTTCATTCCCTCCACCACTGGCATACAGTGGCTGCAGTGTAAATCATCTACAAAATGTACTCTTGTTACTATACTAGCATCTCCCAAAATCATGACCTTTACCACCAAGAAAGACAAGGGCTTCAGTTGCATGGAGATGTCACCACCCTGAGGTTCACTTCCAACTCACACACTATCTTGACTTTCTATTCCTTCATTGTTGCCGATTATAAATGCCAGTACACCCTACCCAACATCTTTGAGGGAGTACCTTCACCTGAAGGGTTGCAGCAGTTCAAGAAGGTGTTCACCACCACCTTCACAAGGCTAATAGACACTACCCTTGCCAGATAAGTGAATAAAAAACGTTGACATTCACTTGGACTGACTTAGATTCGAGCAATGGCTGTCTTTTGTTTGCTCTAGCAAAATGCACCAGGACAGTACAATTCATCCCCCAAGAAAAGAGGAAAGGACTGAAGAGATAATCCCTCCTCGTGGGGGATTAATTGCTGCCCATTGTGCTTTAATGTGGTTAGACACAGCTCTCCTGACTCAGAAATGACATTGGGAATCCAGAATCCTGCAGACTGACAGAAACAGAAGGAAAATGACAAAGATAATATAATTAGTTTAATAAGGCAGTTCATAAAGCTCCACAACAGGAATCAAATAGTAGTTTCCCTACAAGCACTGATATCTAAAATAATCAGATACAATTTTAGTAGTTTTCATAAAAGCTTCTTGTAGACATCAAAATTTCAGAACATTTTGGTCCAACCTACACTCACCAGGCCAACTGGGTAATGTCGCTTAACACCACTCTATCCTTTGTAACCTTCCTTAGTAAACACTAAGATGAGCCACCTGACACCACAGGTCAGAGCATACAGTTCAACAGTGACCCATAACCAGTCTGTGAATGGCCCCTCCGGTTTCCCATGTCTCGGAAGCTTCCAAGCCATCAGCACAAAGTCAGAGTCTTTCTGGCACCAGCAACCACTTGGAAACAAATGTTGGTAACAGAAATTCTTCACATACTTTCGGTCAAAGCCGTCCCTTTCTGAAGAAGCCATGAACATCATTATTCATGTCTTGTCAGGCAAAAGTTTCAGGTTTAGAGTCTTTACACTGGTTGCATTGAAATGCTCCAAAATAATCCATGACACACGGCATTAAGGATGCCAAACACTCTTGTACTGTTACATGGCCTTCAGGGTTTATTTTGCTTTTTCACATTTTCTTAACTAAAAATAACTGGATACAATATGTTGCAGAGAGATGGTGAAGGAGATGGGGATTAGAACAAAAGGCCTATGCGAACAAAGTGTGTTTAATAACCTCAGCACAGTGGCACAAACAGTCGAGCTGCTACCTCAAAACTCAGTGACCCGGTTTCAATCCTGACTTCCTGTGCTGTCTGTTTGGAGTTTGTACGTTTTCCTCCAGGCACTCCCTCTACCCAAAATCATGCGGGTTGGGAGGTAAACTCACTGCTTTTAAGTTGCTACAAATGGGGAGAATCTAGAGGAGCATTGATGGGCACGTGGGGCGATTAAAATGCGTTAGGGTAGGATTAGTGTAAAAATGGGTGCTGGTTGGGCTGTGTGGATTTGGTGGGCTGAAGGGCCTGTTTCTGTGCTGTATCACTTCATGATCCCAAATGTGCTTTACAGCCTTTTAGGTGCCTTTGAAGCACATTTACTGCAATGATGCTGGACAATGTTTTAAAGCTTGGCAACACAATGGCATTGTGAGATTTTAAATAATTGGTGTGTGCAGGTAAAACAGAAAAACCTCTGATCAATGTCCACATGAGCTGGATCTGTAACAATAATGAGTACAGGTTATTCTTTGCTCAAAAATACCCAAAAGATTACCCGATATAAGCCTCAGTAATGTTCTTATTTATGTTGGAATGGTAAGATTAGAGCTTCATGCTGATGGCTGATTTGTGAACTATTTCTAAGGTTAATCACAAGAGGAGGTGCTCAGAATATTTCCTCATACAATATATCTGTGATTAAACAATGTGGTTGAAGGAGTTGCGGAACTGGCCAAAACTGGCAAAGGATATTGTAGAAAATACAGCTTTGATATGGAGTTGGTTAGAAATTCATTTGCAAAATACTTTTGTATCAGCACTATGCAATTACAAGCAATTATTTTCCTGAAGTGGAATACATTAACAACCAGTTCTGGGTCACTTCATGACACTCTGGAAATTTGGCTGGGCACTTTAAGATGAGAGACATTACTGAAGCAACTCTCATTCTGGAGGATTTTGTTCTGGGAGGGACCTTCGGTGGCCACTCTCAGGGCAGCTGGGTCCTCCCAGTGCTGCACCAGGTTAGGATCCCTGTATGGTAAGTCCTGTTCTTCAATGGCTAATAAGAATCGGAGAAACTGCAGATGCTGCAAATCTGAAATAAAAACAGAACATGGTGGAAACACTCAGCAGGTCAGGCAGCATCTATGGAAAGAGAACCAGAGGTAATGTTTCAAGTCTGACGAAGGGTCTCAGATCTGAAACATTAATTCTTTTTCTCTTTCTGCAGATGCTGCCTGACCTGCTGAGTGCTTTCAGCATATTCTGCTTTAATTTCCCATACTCTTAATCCTTCTGGTCCTATGGCCATTGATATCTCCATCAGCCCAAGACATTGTTCACCACTGCTCAACCCTCTGATCTCCAATCCCACTCACCACCCTACCAATGAACCAGATGAAGGCCTTGACCTGTATTTCCCCCCCCCCCACCATCACAGGTTCCAATTTCTTTCCTGTCTCCCCAGCTGAAGGATAGATTCCAATTCCGCTCCCATTTCCTAAGCAAGGCACAGACTCCAACCCTTCTGCTACCACCCCAATGGAAGGAATAGACTCCAATCTCACCCGCCCCACCCCCACCCCAGGTCAAGGCTGGGGCTCCAGATCCACTCCCCCTACCCCACCAACCACAGCACAGACACAACTGGGTCTGTGGCTACTTGACCCCTGTCCCAGAAAATTTCCATTCCCACCAATGTGCAACACCTGTTCACTTGTATCATAAACCTTTGACCTCAGGAGCGACGGAAATTTGGAATGAGGGCCAAGGGATAACCAAAACAGTTGTTAACTTCCTGTTTACCCACCATCCTGGGTCCAGGAGAGTTTCTAGGCCTACTCTCAATTAATAACAAATTAACAACTATTTAAACTACATAAGAAGGAATTTTACTGGCCAGTGTTTCAGTGAATATATTGTCAATATGACTTATCTCTATATCTTTCTCTAAGCACTGTGATGAAAATACTTCTTGTGTCAGTGAAAATACTGCTGCCTGATAAAATCTCTGACCACAAACGCCAAGGCTAAGATAGACTCACAAAATAATTTAGGCATTAACAGATGTCAGGCTAAAAATATCCTTATAGAATAGACTGGACACCCTGCAGATGCAATGCGCACAACACACTGGGCATCCCACAGACGCCAGGCTAAATATATAGCCTTGGAACAGACTGGGCATCCCACAGATGCATGGCATAGAGTACACTGGGCATCCCACAGACGCCAAGCTAAATATATGCCCTTGGAATAGACAGAGCATCCCACAAATGCATGGTATAGAGTACACTGGGCATCCAACAAATGCCAAGCTACAGATACTGTATGCCCATGGAATAGACACTACAGAAGCAGAGCTAAGGAGTTTCTTAATATAATCCTAAATGAGGTAGAAGACTGAAGAGAAATCTGTTAGCTCAGTAACTCTACAATGCAGGCCCCAAATGAAATTAAACAACTTCCACGCATGGACCAAAATATGATTGTCAAAACTGCATGGATGCCAGTTATCCATACTTTACTAAGGGGACTTTCTTCAGCTGTGAATGTTGAGACCAAGGGGTGACACAACAAATGGATAGATCTTTGGGGACTTAAAGGTTAAAGGGATAGGTAGGGAAAGTTAGTAGCAGTTCAATCAGCATGTTACCGAATGGTTGGGAACACTCATCCCCATTCTTGCTCCAGTTTCCTTATGTTCTAATCCATTCATGGTCATCACGGCCTTCCACAACATCCACACATACGAACTTGTTCAACAACAATTGTCATTCTGCAGACTGTTACTGTATCTTCTTCAGCTTAATTTGGGTCAAGAAAGTCAATTGCAGCGACCCCTACATTGACAATATTGATTAAAACCAATTAACTTAGCAATGATTATGGAGCAAGTCTGCAACCTTTTCTTTTATATCAGGATACCTTCCAAAGCATTAAGATGCTCATTTATCTATTTTTAAATAACAAATTTTGGACATGTTTAAAAACATTATTTAATCGATTACTTTTTTTCATTTATTACACTGATTTAATTTTGCATGGATTTCCGGTAGCAAAAGCACCTGCTGAAGATAAATAATAGATAAAGTAGTTATCTATTCTGTTAGTCCTTGTAAAAATACTTGAAGCCCAGATTAGACTTCAGTTGCAAGGCCATACTTGGGAATTTTAGGCCCAGGAATTCCCTTCTTGGATCAGTTTGACTGGAGACAATATTCCGGTACCTCTTGTTGACCAGTGCTCTAACTGCTGCTCCTTTATGGTCCATTGTACAATTTGTCCTTCGGATAAAGAAGTGGGTAGTTACATATCTAAACTTGCAAGTGCCACTAAGTTAGGAAGCACGATAAGTGATGTAAACAAGAGCAGGATGTTACTTAAGAATCATGACAGTTCAAACGAATTAACAAAGCAATGTTCAATGAGAGGAAGAGCAAGGTGATCTGCTTCAAGTCAAGAGAAAGATAATTGGAGTATTTTGTTAACGGTGAGAGGCTGGAAACTCTGCCAATTTAGCCCTCAATCTGTATTAGAGACCCAAACATTTTGCCTGGAGAACCACTTTCAGGTCAGAGCCGAAGACTGCAGCCAATGTTGTTGTAGGCACTTCTATGTCCATGACTTATTAGAACACATACAGCACACGTATTTGGTTGACATAATCTATGTAAACTCCTACTGCATATATGAGGCCCGCAAGAATGGTGAAGCATGTTAGCAGGTTATTTGGGCATGTAAATTGTCCCTGGTGTGTGGGTGAGGGGTCAAATCTGAGGGAAGTTGATGAGAATGCTGGGAGAATAAAATGAGATTAGTGTAGGATTAATGAGAATGGATGGCCAGCAAGACTTGATTGGCGAAAGGGCCTCTTCCATGCTGTATGACTCCATTACTCTGTAACACTAAAGCAAGTCTTAACTGAAGGGTTGCTTCAGTGTTAATTATAGGTCTTTACCCTCCCTGGGCTACTGTCAGAGAGCCTGAGGTTTCCAGCTTCTTCTGGATAACTAGTCCTTCTGTTCAAAATTACTAATTACTCCCTTCATCTCACCTTGTGGGTCCCACTGTCCCCAGCCCCCAAGTCATCTGTCAGACCTCCATCTTCCATTCATTATCAGCCTGAGAAGACCCCTGACTATCTCTCCTATGACCTCCTCTGATCATCAGCCTGAAGGCCCCTTTACCCAGCTTCCTTTCTGCCCTTCAACCATCTGCTTGGCCTACCACACGACCCTCTCTCCACTCCCCATCCTCACCATGATCCTCTCTGTGACTCCAGTCCCCTGCACTTGATTCTCTCCAGTGAACTGCCTCAATGATCTCTGTAATGGGGGAGCTTGAGGAAGAGGAATCTGATCTACTGAGCAGGGTGCCCAAGCACTGAAACCTGACAGATACAGGAAACACTGCAGTGGGCAGGTCCAGGAATAGCCAAAGTCGAGCATCCCCAAACTATAAATTCATTGAAAGGTGTAAAAGGGAATTAAGAAGGTTAATGAGATGTCGCCATTTAACTTAAAAGAATTGGATTTTAAAAACTATGCAGGGGCATGGACAAAGCCAATGACGAGTTTTGTGTTCAGGTTTGGACACCAAACCTTAGCAGTGATCTATTTGCTCAGAAAGGAGTATGAGGCAGATTCACCAGAACACCAGGTTTTGAAGGGTTAAATTGCAAGGCTGGGTCTTTTGTATAGACTGCTGAGTGCTGTACTAATTTAGAACGAAAAAGTTAAAGATAATGAATTGTTCCCTTTTGTGGGGGAGTTCAAAGAAAGGGCATAATCTTGAAATTAGAACTTCAATAGTTAGGAGCAAAATCAGTCTGTACCTTTTTATATGAACGTGGAGGAAATCTGGAACTCTTTCTTTCAGAAGGTAATGGATCCTGGATCAAATAACACTGTCAGGACAAGGAGTGAGCATTTATTTTCTTGGTAAAGATGTCAAGGGATTATGGAGCATAGACTGGTAAAACTAGCTGAGAAGTAGATTAGTCATGATCAAGTTGAATGGTGGAACATTCCTGAGGGGCAGAATGGTCTACATCTGATCTTATGCAGCTTATCACAACATCAGGGAGTTAATTTTGGCAAAGTTCCCAGAAAAAGAAGTAGAGATTGCAACAGTCCCTGAAAGTATATTAATTTGAATGAATGCAAAAAATACTTAAAAGTACTTGTCAATACTTAATTTTTAAGATCTTAAGGACAACTAATGAGTTGAAGTTAAAGAGAGCACTGTATTCTATAAAATACAGTGCAAAGGCTCGAAGTAGCTATAGTAGGCTATTGTATCTATAGTATTGTAAGCATAAGGGAGTGGACTTTATTAAAATTAGCCCTATATTCAATGTGGGTTTAATTGTGCAAGAGTCAACCAGAGGTTAGGCAGGGATTAGTGCATTGCTGAGGGCTCTTTGAGATAATCGAGATCCTCTCATTTCTAGTTCGAACACAAAGCCTGTTCCTAGCAAGCTAGAAGCTGACAGCAATAGTTTAATTACTTGGAAACGCTTATCACATTGACATGCCATTCTGTTCGACTGCAGTTACACATACACAAAAAACTCCGCCATACCTGTTCAATCCTGCAATTATGTTGCAAGACTTTTTCAAATTAAACTGTACTTCCAGATAATAAAGACCTCCAAATTTACATGCAATATCAACAAGCAGATGCTTAACTGTTTTAACTTTGTGCAATAAAGTTAAAACAGCTTAGTTTAAGTGTAGTTTAAATATTGTTTGGTTTAAATGTGCTGCGAAAGCAGAATATGATAAGAAGGGACAGCAGATCAGGTAGGCTCCATGGATGGAGGAAGAGAGGGCTTATTTTTCAGTGTGATGACCTTTTATCAGAATTTTAAATATAACCACCACCACCTTTGCTTTTTGCTCTTATCTTTTAATTTTCTGGCCAAGATCTAACTGACCATGATCTTACTGAACAGTGGAGCAGGTTCAAGAGGCTGACTGGCTCGCTCCTGTTCTTATTTCTTATGTATTAATTGCCTATTTATGGTTATACCATTGAAGTGAAAAGTATGAGTATATTTTTAATATGACTGAGCAGCAATTCAGACACAACTGCCTGTGAAATGCACATCATGTGCTTTATGATGATGTTTGAGTTGTTTATTCCATAGCTTGTGATACCTAATTCAAACAGATATCAATTTACCTAATGCCAGCTCATCATGGGAAACTATTACCTAGATACCAGGTGAGTTTAGATTGCCACCTCTCTTTGGACAGAATTACCTCAAGATTTGACGCATAACTCAACAAAAAGTAAAGTGTGAATGTAAATTGGTGTAATTCTGTATGGAGAGCAAAATTGCAGATTGTGCCCATGTAATGCAAGGAAGCCCCTGAATCTGTCCCATGTGTATCCAAAGACTTACAACATATGCTTTTGGAATTTTCATTCACAAATCAGTAAGGCCCAACCAAAATTGTTACTCTGCAGAAATTGAGGCTCTGTTACGGTACTCTGACCTAGGTTGTCAGATCTGGGTGCTGACCAACTCACTCCCACACACCAACTCAA
>JARFYF010000036.1:32934101-32946673 GCA_030265395.1 Rhina ancylostomus
GGGTTATGTAGAGTGAGGCCTGGGGCAGATCAGCCATGATCATATCAAATGGCAGGGCAGGTTTGAGAGGCCTGGTAACCAACTCTTGCTCCCATTTTCTTGTGTGTTCTTGTGTGTCCAAGGTTTAGTCACCACACTAATGCCCTTTATGTGGCTCAGCATAAATTTTTGTTTGACAACAGTCTGGAGAAGCACCTTGGGGCATTTTTGTAGGTAAAAAGTTTTAGATACACTAAGTAATTTTTGTATATTAATGAACAACCAGTGTAATAATTGAGACAAATGTATCCATGACAATTGGGCATTTTGCAAAGGCACTCAATCAGCTCATCAACAAGAGATCTTTCAGATAGATTTTTTATTGTTTCTTCACACTTCTCCTTAAGACACTGCCTCCATCTGGGATGTGTATCCACTGGCAATGGAAATCCTCCAGTACCATGCTTTAGTGACCATACTGAGCTTATAGTCCTCAGTGGGATGTTTAAAAGCTATTCAGCTAAGGAGCAAAGAGTATCTTGGTAGAAATTACTCCAGGATGGTAGTATTAAACAAGTATTGTCATCCTGGATTATGCCCATCCAATATTGAGTTTAGTTGGCCTTAACAGAAATAATAGGCAGGCCAATGTGATGCAGTCTGCTTTGCATACCACCAAGACAAAATTGACCATTCTAAGTCTAGTTCTTTGCTTGACTAAGATCTTCACACCCATCTTTCCATCCAGGGTCAGTAGGCTGATTCCAGCCCAGGCTGATTCCTTCCGCCATCTCAGGGAATTAGGACAGCACGTCCACTATTACACCAGCAATCTATTCTGGGAGCCCGCTGCTTTGAGTGCCTCAGTGTCACACCAGGTGGCACATTTATCCATTGACCTGCATTGACCTTCACTGATGCATTGTTTTAATTTTTGCAGCTGTGTTGGTGAATTTGGTTATTTATATTTCTATGCATGTGTATGTATTAAATCAGCTCAGCTCAATAAAATGCACTTACCCATGGACAAGATGGGTATATTTGTAACAGAACTGTGTTTCTTTGGACATATTTTAGTATTCAAACAACATCGGGCATGTATATACAAAAAGATGCAGGTAATCTGAACTCACTTCCTGTCTGTAATATTTGAAAGAATTTCCTCACTCAGTAATATGATAATCCTTACACTCACTGCACAATTTATGTCAAATATTCTCCATCTCTTCAATGTGACTGTAGAATGTTAATACTCTGCACTCTTCTTATTGATTATTACATAATATATATAATTTGCATAAATATCTTAGAGAGATTGCTTTCATATCAGGTAGGTATAAATTCTTGAACTTTAGGCACCAAGTCTAATCATATATGAAGCCAATTGCCAAAAAAAAAGGCAGCTCGGGATTCTGAGTAATTTTTACCAAGAGCTACAAGTGATTAAATGAGAACATAAAGAGTCAATTTACATAATGAAAGGAGCTCTCTACTGTTTAAAAAAAAACATGATAAACCATTTGCCCTGAATTTGCAGTGGTAATGACTGCAAAATTATTGACATGTATGGCTCTTACTCTAAGACACTGACAACAGTCTCAGGGTCTCTGCACTGGTGGTTTAACCCAGAAATAGCAACATCAATATCAATAATTCAGTGCTATCAATAAATATCATTAAATCGATATCAATAATTCAACAAGCTGTACTGTTTCTAGCTATCTTCTGTCCAATCAAGGGAAAATTCTTGAACTGATGTTAACTTAAGTTATTTACAAACCATTATTGATTATTGCATTAATATAAATTACTTCCATGATAGTTTAAAAAGATTGCTCTCCTATCCCTTAAATATCTTTGTTAAGTAAGTTTTCAATAGCTTTTCAGTCATTACTACTGCTTGGCAAACTACATGGATTTACTAAACTAGTTTTATGCATACATATTGCAATTCCTTGATATAAATATTTAAATGTATAAGGGATTTTAAAATAATTAATTTGGCAACCTACATACTGTTTGACAATTTAATTAAAATTTGAAGTTTTTGCTTTCTGATGTGCTGTCTGTGGGAATTGGAGTTCAGCCATCTTGATGACATTGTGACATCTCCGACACTGGAATCCTAACAGCAACAGGCATTGGGAAAAAAAAGAGGTTTAAAGTTTTGTGGGGAGTTTTTCCTGAGGTCAGTGATGAGCATGTTACTGAGCCACCAAGTGTAAAACCCTGAGTGACTGAGTAGTTGACACTAAATGCTTCAAGTATTCACAGTGAATATCCAATGAATGCATTTAGGGAAAACTATAAGTGAGGGATTAAAGTTTAGAGATGAAGTGGAAGTGTATTTTCCTGAATTTAGGAATGTAATTTTAGAAAATAAAATAATGTTAGATTTTCATCTCATCCCACATTCCCCTTTAGAGTGTGTGGGCAAAAGTTTACAAGAAATCGATAACCATTATATTCTCACATAGTAAAGGTACAGCTGTAATCTCTGTTTGGGTGTCACAAACATCATTAAGTTCTTACATTTCAGCAATATCAATGATTTTGATATAAGCACATTTAATACTGATAAATATCTACAAATTGGTCCTTTAAATAGGAATAAAAGTAGATTTAGTAACAAAACGCATATAAGTGGAGAGCTGAGATCTCAGAACTGGTTGTTGCTGACACCGTCCCTTAGTTTAGCTAATTAAGAGCTCCATTTGCTAATGACGCATCTGCGTAGCCTTGGTGCAAAGAACTGGAAAATATGTGCCTGAGCTGGGGGTAAAGAGACAGTGGGTTGGAGCAACGAAGCCTGATTACATGGGAGAAAAGACAGAGGGGAGGTTGGGAAAATCAGATGTGGAAGCTTAATTGCCTCCCAAGCAGTATTCAAGCGTCCTCTGTTCAGTACTTCTCTGTGCTTTTGTGAATGTAATCAATGCTTACATAAAAGGGATTTAGTGTAATTGAAAGGCAACCTTTTCAGTGCAAAGCTGGCAATCTCCTTCTCTTAGAATTTTACTTGTAGAGGGTGATTTTCTGGAGGCACAGGCTAATTTCAAAGTCTGCTATAAAAGCTGTGGCAACAAGAGCAAAGCATTGGCAAAGAGAGAGCAGAAGGTGTTATAACAGGAGTGCCCGTGCTTTTTATCAAGAGCAATAGTTAACATTTAAGATCATTCAAGAGGCATGAAAACAGATGTATTTCTCCCCATCTCAAACAGCACCCGTAATAATGAATACAGTCCCATGAGGAAATGGGCACTAATCTTTCATTGTTTCGTACTTAAATTTCTTTTTTTTCATTTATTTACTCACAAGATGTGGACATTACTGGCATTAGAGGCAGTCCAAAAGAGGTTTTCTAGGCTAATCCCTGGGGTGAGATGGTTGTTCTATCACAAACGGCTGAAGAAATTAGATCAACATTCTCTGAAGTTTAGGCAAATTAGGGTGATCTTATTGAAACATATAATATACTGATGGAGCATGATAGGGTAGATATTGAGAAGAATCCATGAGAATCTTGAATGAGGGGTCATTGTTACAAGATTCGGGCCAATCATTTAAAGCTGAGATATGTGGTAACTTCTCGCAGGGAGTAGTGAATCTCTGGAATTCTCTAACCCAGAGGGATATGGAGGCAAGAGCATTTAGGATATTTAAAGAGGAAGTAGATACATTTTTGAATGATCAGGGAATTCAGAGCCACAGGAACTAACACAGAAGAAGCGATGAAGCCTGGGAAAGATGAGCCGTGATCCCATCGAATGACAGGACAGGCTTGAGGGGTTGAGTGGCCTACTCCTGCTCCTCTTTTCTTATTTATTGACCATCCTGAATTGTCCCCAGAATGAGAAGGCTGTTAAAGGTTGAATACAATGGTGTGAGTGGAGCTGCATGCATACTGGCTTAGAACAGATTTCTGTCCTGAAGGACATTAGTAAACCAGATGGGTTTTTACAACAATCCAGTAGGTTTATTTAATTAGATGAATTTACGTTCCTTAGCTGCCATGGCGGGATTAGAACTAATGTCTTTGAATCAATGGGCAAGTCTTCTGGATACTAGTCCAGCAACATAACTACTGTGCTACCATATTGAGTGTTTCTTGGACCGTTCTGCGCTGGATGAAATCATAGAACAATAAAAACTTATGCACAGAAGGAGCCTATTTAATCTATCATATTTGTCCTAGCTTTTTGATGGAGCAATCAGAAACTAATCCAACTGTCCTAGTGTTTCCCTTCAGTCTTTTATTGTCTGCTGCTTCAATGAAACTTGCTTGCAAATAGCTCTGTACACACCTTTAAGCTGTGCCAATGCAAATAAATGAAGAATAGATTAGCCTAATAAATACCTTTTGCTACTAAGATGCATTTTAGGGTTTTTCAGGATCAAAGTTACAGGCTGCTATGACCTATTTCAGGCAGGAATAAGGCAAAAAAAAGATTGTTGTTGGGCTAGCAGTCTGAAGGAATGGACTAATAATGTAGATACATGAGCTCAAGTTCTCCCAGGGCAGGTGGAAATCTTTAATTCAGTTAATTAATAAGCTGGAATAAAAAGCTTGAAATGAGATTATGAGACTTTATTATCAAAAAGAAACTGACTGGTTCTCTAATGCCCAATAGGGAAGGTAATCTACCTTGTGTATTGATCTGGTTTATACATGACTCCAGTCCTACAAGAATGTAGTTTAAATGGCCCATTTCAGGGGAAATTCAGGATGAGCAATAAGTGCCAGGCATGGTACAAACATAGATTCTAGAACAGTACAGCACAGGAACAAGTCCCACAGCCCACCATGTCTTTGCCAACCATGGTGCTAATCTAACCATGGTGATAATCCCATCTTCCTGCACATGGTCTCCATACCTCTATTCCCTGCCTGTTCATGTGTCTGTCTAAATGTCTCTTAAATGTTGCTATTACATCTGCTTCTATCACCTCCTCTGGAAGCGCATTCCAGGTACCTACCACTCTCACACATCTCCTTTAAACTTTCCACCTCTCACCTTAAATCTATGTTCTCCAGCATTTGACACTTCCACCCTGGGAAAAAGACTCTAGACTATCTATTCTATCTTTGCCTCTCATAATTTTATATTCTTCTATTGGGTCCCCCTTCAGCCTCCAACTCTCCCGAGAAAATGATCCAAGTTTGTTCAACCCCTCCTTACAGTTAATATCCTCCGATACAACCAACATACTGGTGAACCTCTTCTGCACACTCTCCAAAGCCTCCACATCCTTCCCATAACATGGTGACCAGAACCGCACACAAATGTACTCCAGATGCGGCCTAACTAAAGTTTTATACCGCTTCAGCATGACTTCCAATCAATGAAGATAAGTATGCCATCCACCCTCTTTACCTCTTTACCTATTCACATGTGTTGTTGCCTTCAAGGAGCTGTGAACTTGCACCCCAAAATCCCTCTGTGTCTCAATGCTCCTGAGGCTCTTACCATTTACTGTTCCTGTTTCTCTTGCATTTGACCTCCCAAAGTACATCATTTCACACTTGTCCAGATTGAATTCACATGTCTTAGAATATCAGCACACCCCTCCCTGATCTTACCATCGAACATGTCCTTCTCCTTGGTGAATACCAACTTGTACTCATTAAGGATCTTACCTATCTCCTCTAATTTCAAGATAAATTCCCTTCTTTGTCCTTGGATGGACCTACCTTTCTCTAGCTACCCTCATGCTCTTAATATATCTATGAAATCCCTTGCAATTCTCTTTGATCCTACTTGCTAAGGGCATTTCATAGCCTGTTTTAGCTCTCCTAATTTTTTCTTTAAATTAGCAATGCCTGTACCCACAAGCAACTTAAAAGGAAAATAATTTACTGAATGTAACTAGCCTCAGACACTCTGTGAGGGAGGTTGTGATCAGCACTGTGTATCCTCACACTCTGGTTTATTGAAGTCAAGAATAAGAGACACACACACAACTCCCATGGTAGCACCCGAAGAAATTCACTTTATCTTCTCAGTTACTTACACTTGTTTCCTGACTGCAGAATAAAAATCAATGGGAACATAAATCAGGCATCTTCTACAACAAGGAGATGATCTATTTTGCATTTGGGAAAGCAAAAGTTATTCCCAGGAATGAGAACCACCTACTTAGCCCTCAAACTTCCTCCGAGGTGGAATCTAACCTCTGGATTTGTGTTCTTCTAATATTTACAGTATCATTCTAATCCAGAGCCAAACCTAAGAATATTAGGGGATCACCTTCACAAAATTAAAGCTATGATTTACCTCTTATTTAAAGAATTAGAAGGATGATAGTCTAATATCAGTCTGATAAACAAAACATATTCTCAAATGACTTTGGTTCATGGTCATTTCAGTTTATTTTGTTAGTTCATCATCACCAAACCACTATAATGTCACAGTGAAATCATGCGTCAGTGGTAGAGATACGAATACATTTAACAAGCCAGACAGGCAGTTTTTCATTATATTTGTAATTGATGTGAGTGAAGGAACAGAAAGTGGCAAATTTGAGCTTGCTGCTGATAGTAACTTAGGTGACACACAGCATATCACACAAGATTGCAAAAGGGGAACTATGACTGTGGCAAATAACATTCAGTGCAGAGCAGTGCGAGTTCCTTCATTTTGGACCCATGAAATATGAATCAAAGTGTTTCCTACATGACTGGAAGGTAGGAACACTGTATGTGCTGTGAGCTTTAGAGGTTCAGGTACAGAAATTACTCAATGGATATCATAAAGCCATATAGCAGGGAAACAGGCCATTCAGTCCACTGAGTCTGTGCTGACCGTCATGCACACATTTATACTCATCCCATTTTATTCTCTTATCAACTCCACCTAAATTCTACCACTCACCCACACTCTAGTGGCAACCTACAATGAACAAAATGGCCTACCAATGTGTACAAAAATTAATTACGTGGGCTTTGGAAGTGTTGGATTTTATCTCATAAGAGCTGGAATACAAACATGGAAATTCTGTTATCGTACCCAGATAAATTCCAAGTGAGACACTCATCTGGAGCTCAGCACGTAGTTCTCGAAGGAGGTACTGGTCTTGGTGGAAGGGCATCACCATCCATCAGAATGTTCCACCAAGGCGAGAGAGGATAAATTATGAGCACAGGTTGCAGTTACTGCCTTGAATATAGAAGATAAATGGATGACCTAAATGAGTTTACAATTGTAAAGAGTTTTATAGGGTAGATAAGGAGAGTCCTTTGGTAGGAAATTCCAAGCCAAAAGAGTACAAACTTGCAGACAGGGAAAATAATTCAGGCAAGAAGACAGTGAACAGTGAACACTTCCTCAGAAGAGGGTTAGCAGAAATCTATGTGATACCAAACAGACTTGACAGGAGTTCCATAGTATCATAGCTTCATCTCCAGGTGCTGAACTTACTCTACACTCTATACTGTGAGGTTAGACAGGCAATGCATGGGAATTAAAATGCTCTAGATAGGTCAAGTATAGTACATTACCACCAATGCAGACATATTAAGTCATAAGCATGTGACAACACCATTCAGTCCTGTACAACCTTTTGAATGGCCTGCTGACTACTGCTGAGCTGTTTGATCTTGTGCACAAAGAAACGGCGACTGTGCAGCGTCTGTCTTTACAATATCCATTACAGGATGCGAACAGGAGTTTAATATCAAGCAAGTGCGCTTTTATTTTTCATCTACATTCTAAAGCTTCGTCTAATAAAGCGGTGCAAAGTTTAAGGCAAAAAAATGCAAACAAAATAAAATGGTCTCAACAAGTAGCAATAGAGTAGTCCCAATTGCCAGTCCAAACGAGTGTCTCAGTCAATTTCTGTTCAAGTCACTTAGTCAGTAACATGATAGCAGCTGCTGATGGGTTCTGAGGTAGTGTCTCAGTTAATTTCATGGTATTTCATTAAGTCAGTAATGTGATAGCTACCAGAGTTGCACGTTCCTGCACTGAACAATCAGTTTAAAAAAAAGAAAATGGAAAACACAGATCTTGAGCAAATACCAAACTGCTTAGACAGTTTGAACTGTGCCTTAATAGGAATTGGGCAGGCACCACAGCTCTCTGCATAATTAATCCACAGTATGCTTGCATTCAACTGGGCAACAGTCCCCACCACAAGAGGAATATTGTGATAAAAAGTAAATCACAAATTCTGGGAATAGTAATTGAAATCATAAATGTTGCAGACGTATCGATTATTGACTATACTAAAAGCAAAGACAAACCTATTAACACTTCAGTTGAATTAAATTGTAAAGTTAATGCCTTTCCCTCTTGCTGTTCTTAAATAATCTCTCATGTATGTCCAACAGATTCTCTTCTAATTTTAAAGAAGCAGCTTCTTTGTCAATGTGTTTCCAGAAAAATGCCCTGTAAAATATGTGGTCAAGTCTGCAAATGAAATAAGTGTAATGTCCTGAAAAGTCAGGATGTAGTGTTGTTAATGTCCAATATACAACTTAATGATGTGGATAAAATGGCAGTGCTCGCCACCGACGTTATAGAAATTTGCCCATAAAAGTCTTGCAATCTCTTTGACAATGTAAGTTGCAATCAAGCATCAGCCAAAGTGGATCTCTGGCCTAGTAACAGGAATGTTATCAAGCAGGGTGAATGGCCAATTCTCACAGGCAATAGATCAAGAAGTAGAATGTTTCAATTTTAACTCACTTTTGAATATTTACAGAGAGCAAAGTAAATACTGAGCCTTAAATGTGAGATTAAGATCATATCCAGAATATCATAGACAACCTTTTATAAATTATACCTGTTAAAATTGATAGAATTTTAAAATAATTATCTGAGAGAATAAGAATTGACACATAAATTTAGTGCTTTTAGGTTCAGAGAGATTGTTGAGCAACAATTACGCTACAGGATTATGTTTAAAAACTCTGACATTCAGCAAGCCATAATATTTTCAGTGTTTTCACAGTGAAAATAGTTCATGAATATCTGGAATGTTCATCAGCCGACTAATCACACAGGAGTAAGATACATCAGCATACCTTGCAGAGGAGCAATGAATTAGTGACAACAACTTTCACAATGAAGTCCTCTCCATTATTCTCATCACTAATTCTGGATCTTTATTTTCTCTTGGAGTACACGCATGTATTTTTATCATATCAAGTTAGGATGATTATCTCTTTGCTGGGGTGGAGCTGGGGAGTAGAGATGATGGGTGGAGTAGGGAGAATAGAGGTCTTTCTGGTTGTGAGCAATTCTCCTGGAGAATTGTAGTTCAATTATAGTTTGTTTGGCTTTTGTTTTGGGACTCTTCAATTTTTAATCCTGGCAGAAAAGCCTCACTGTACTAGGTGTGAAAGAAGAATCCTGTTATAATGACAGAGAATGGATTTTCTGGAGCCTTTTCTCATTTGGAGTGGTAGCTCATAGATTTGTCCGAAAGGTTCTTGTCCAAACTTAGCCATGAAAATGGAGAAAGTCTTGGAATTATGCAGAAGCTTTAACAGCCTTTTCTCATTCCAATAACATAGCTCTGTTGTAAGATGGAAACAAGGTACTGAATCTACACTCGAGGTCCCACATAGAACAAAACTTTTCTGACTTAGTATTTTTGAAGATATGGATGTAATGGGCCAAGTGACATTCTTCTGTATTGTAAATTTCTACTATTATTTTCAATGGTGAAATATATATTGATCGTGACACCAAAGTGATTCTCTTTTCACAGAAACAGTATGGGGGCAGTTTAATATCTCATTCAAAGATGGAACCTCTGATAATGTATAACTCCTTCAGCGCTATACAGCATTGTCAGCCACAACTTTAGTGTTCAATTTACTGGAGCTTTCTGTTTAATTTATTTGTTCAAAGGATGTGGCAATACCAACATTTATTGGCTTTACCCTTATTAGCCTCGAACTGGTGTCACATATAGGTTAGACTGGGTGAGGATGGCAGATTTCCTTCACTGAAAGACATCAGTGAACCAGATGTATTTTTACAATCATCCGGTAATTTCATGGTTACTGTACTGAGGCTTTTTTTTAGATTTAAATTCCAGATTTATTTAATTACTTGAATTTAAATTCACCAGCTGCCATGGCAGGATTCAAACCCTCGTCACTGGATCTATTCTCCAGAGCTCTGGTTGCTGGTGCGGTAACTTAACCATTTCACAACTGTACCCATAGGCTTTGAGCTTACAACCTTCTGAGTCAGAGGCAAGAGTACTACCTACTGAACCACAGCTGAGATGGTGAGGGGACCTGCAAAGCATTCCTGCAGAAGGGGAGGAAGGGAACCAATTGGTAATGGAATTATCACTGGTCTCTTGCATCTGTTATCATCATCGTTGAACATCGAAAGTTTGGAAGTAGAATACATGCCTACCATTTATCCACTTGACTACAAAAAGATGTATAATACTGGTCAATTACTTTGGAAAGCAATAGAAACAGAAAATGCTGGAAACATTCAGCAGCTTAGGGAACATCAGTGGAACATCAGTGGGAAAAGAGAGTTAATGTTTCAGGATGAACATTATTCTGACAGAAGACCTTTGACCTGAAACTTTAACTCAATTTCTCTTTCCAGATACTGCCTGACCTGCTGAATGTTTCCAGCAGTTGATGTTTTCCTTTCAGATTTTCAACAAATTCTGTTTTTTATTTTCATTTACTAAAGACAGAAAGCCAACACAGTGGGTCAAACGGAGTTGGGAGAGTTATCCTTAAATCAAACTATCCAATAAAAAGGAATCTATTAATTAACTCTTTAGTCAAGAAAAAAATTTGATTTATGTGGATACTTCCTTTTCTGAAAAGGATTCCTTAGAAATAGTTGTAAATTTAGCAGAGGCCTTTGTGGAATTCCAGGAGAATAACTAGAGTATGTACAATATTCTGAATGAACAGTACTGTATGTCAGATAGCTCATTTGGAGATTCAAAAATTGCGGCCAAATAGTTGTACTTTGCCACCTTAAGGGATTTGAAGTACATTCCAGAGTAAAAACTATATATTTTTACTCACCTCGCATCCCAGTCTTGATACAAAGCCTTTTCAACCTGCTTTACAGAATAGGTGCAGAATACAAAGCCAGCTATCCAAAGTTGGCACAAGTTCTCTGTGATTCAGACCAAGTTCGAAGCAGCTGCCAGACAAAGAAAAAGTTTTTTAGAATTATACTTCCACTGGAGATCATGTTCAGTCATTCAATAGAACACTGAACCATGTGTGTCGACAACAGACTGCACATTTTAATGGTTGATGCACTGATGCCAGTGAAGCAATTGTAATGAGTTTAGTAAAGACACTTTTGGAGAGAAGAAAACTTTGTAATAAATGTAATTGAAAACAATTGAACTGAAGGAAGTGCCTGCTTCGGTGCAATGAAAGCAAACAATAAAAGAAATAGGATTTGTATTTCTGGAGCTGACTCGAGCACTTCCTTTACTCATTCTTAGAAATTGTGTGGCACTCTTAAAGGGTCAATGGGGTGTTGTGCCATGGGCATCATGTGTGAGGGCCAGTTATTGAAAAGTGAGATACCGAAACCAAACAGGCTTCACATGGGAAAGATCTCTTCATGTACCTTACCTCTGCAGGGCACAAGGATGGGGTGTGGGTTGGGAAGAGCACAGGAGTTTGTGGACAAGGAAAATAAGGGGTGAGAGGGACAGTCATGGATCAGTAGCAGTTTGGCAGCCTGAACTCAGTAGAGTGGTTAGGGTGAGCGTCAGCTGGGAATGTTGGGGCAAGGCTAGTGCCCAGGCTGTCGCTGGGGGATGGGAGCATGGGTAGGGTAAAGTTTACTGGTATACTGGGAGGATTCAGATGGCAGATTGCTAATTGAGTTAGGGTATGGGTGTTGGGGAAATAGATTACATTGGTGAAGCAGGAAATCAGTAACGTTGATAGTCAGCAGAGGCAGTGATGTTGAGTGGCAGATCATTGGGATGAGTGGGCAAGAATCACAACCTGAGGATTGGGGGTTAAATGGGATGGGGAGGGTTTATAGTGGGGTCTAGTGGGGAGATGTGCTGATGGCTAGGTCTATCAATGTGTGGCTGTTGCAAATTAACTTGCAAATGCTTTGTTGTATTCCATTAGTCTAATAATTTGAGTTTTGGTGTCATGTATTTTTGTATCTGCAAAGGAACATCATGGAAAGTCCATTTTATTGACCCACCATTTGAAAAATATTATGTCCTTACCTGGAATGTTTATATGGGATCCTGTTGGCTTCTTACCACAACTTTAATTTTGCTTTGTAGAGTATAGAGCATGGACACAGGCCCTCACTCCCACAGCATCCTCATTAACCACCAATCATCCATTTACACTAATTCTACTCTAATCTCATTTTATTCTCCCCATATTCCCATCAACTCCACCCCCTCACCAGATTCTACCACTCACCTATGTATTAGGGGCAATTTACAGTGGCCAGTAAACCTACCAACCCTTAAGTCTTTGAGATATGGGAGGACACCAGAGCACCCAAAAAGAACCCACATAGGGAGAAGGGAGAAGGTCCAAGCTCCACACAGACAGCACTGGAGGTCAGGAGCAAACTCAGATCCCCGAAGCTGTGAGGCAGCAGCTC
>JARFYF010000036.1:32946914-32957279 GCA_030265395.1 Rhina ancylostomus
TCCCCATGGAAATTCTTCCGGAAAATGTGCAATGAATACCTACTGGGATGATTTCTGGGCTCTGATCCAAGAAATACATAGATTGAAAGAGGTTTTTTTCAACAAAGAAACAAGACTAAGGGATCGGAAGGGACATAGGGCAAGTGTTTAAATTGCTGAAGAATTGTTCCAGTGTAAATTAACGAGTATTTTGTTCTTCCCATGGAACATAAAACCAGTGGACATGACCACATGAGCTGGAAGGAAAGGTCTAACAAGGAATTGGCCATAACTTCTTTCTTCAGAGGATGAGGAAATGGGCAGAACCACTATCATAATCTTCAATAATTAAAAACACAGTGGGTTGCTATTCCTGACATTTGCTTTCAGAGAATATGCATTCCCTGGGCACAAAGCACAGGATATAGAGGAGGAGACCTGTTATGCTAAATGTCCAGCCCAAATCCTGCCTCCCACAAAAAGCATGGGAAGGAAAGAATTGGAGTGGGAGTTTTTAGAGAACATTGAATGAAGAATGAGGTAAGTAATCCATCTTCTCTATGTTCAATTAGCCTATAAAAAAATTACTTAGCTGGAGATGGGTGAATATGTGGCATTAAAAGGCAACTTTTCAAAGGTATCAGCGGTAACAAACTCACAACTTGTTTAAAATGTTAAAGAAAGAGGTAAAATTTAAGACCTATGCACAACAGTAACTTAATGTGCTATGTTAACGAAAACATTCTTAAAGTCTAAATGGATACTATAAAACATGTTTATTCTGTTTGTCTATGGGATGTGGGCACACTGGCAAAACTGTCTATTTTGCCCATGCCTAGTTGCCCTCAATAATGAATGGGCTTTCTCCTTGAGTTTCCACAGTGCATATGTTGATAGCTCTTCCACGATTGGTAATGCACCAGTAATGGGTGATTTATATACCAGTCAGGATTACACTGTGAACTTTGGGAGGACGTGAGGAAGTTGTGGGGCAGGTAGGGTGGTGTGAAGGTAATTCTGTTCATTTAATCACATTACAACGTCCAAAGACTGTGAGGCTGGAAGTAGCCACCAAAATAGTACTGATGAATTGTTGCAGTCTATGCTGTTGATCCACTTAATAAGATTGGATGGTGATTATCTGATTAATCTACCCATTCTTGGATTGGAACTTAACTGTGGTAAAAGTAAACCCATGATTAGAATGGAAATTTGTGCCACAGGCTAAAATACCTGGCATGTGTCAGCTACGGCTCAGTAGGCTGCAGTCTCTGAGTCAGACGCCCATGGATTCAAGCCCTACCCCAAAGCCCTGAGCATGAAAGTCTAGACTCAGTGCAGTACTGAGGGAGTGCTATATTGTTGGAGCTGTAGGCTTTTGGATGAAAAGTTAAACCGAGACTCCTGTTTGCTTTCTCAGCTGGCACTATTTTGAACAGAAGCAAAGTTGTTCTGACCAATTCTCGGCCTTCATTCAGGTATACTGAAAGAAATTATCTGGTTACTATTACATGGCTTAGGAGCTTCCTATATGCAAATTTCCTGCATTATAATAGCAACTATAGACCAAAAGTACTTCATTGGTTGTAAAGCTCTTTGGGACATCCTAAAAAGGATGTAAATGGTGCCAAATAAATGCAAGTCCTTCCTTATTGCTATTTTAGATTAAAGCTTGTAGTTTTGAGTCCAAGGCCTTGATTTTGGAGCTACTGGTGGAAACTGTAAAATGCATAAATGCTTAAAGTTTGAAAACTAGAAATCTTCAGAACAGTAGGGTACTTTGTTCATTATTTTTACCCAACTATAAATCTAAAAAAACTTTTATGGAAAGCAGTGAAAGCAAAATATTCACAGAGCACAGGTGGCCCACCTATTAAGTAGCCTAAAGACCACACACCATTCTAACATTATGTTGATTGGTGTGATTTGGATGTGTTGTTTGTTCTCAGGGTATCAGTCCACTGTTGAGAGAAGAAAACTCATTATATGTAGGCAGGCAATCAATCCTTTGCAGATTTGGCTGAGGCTTGAGCACATTTATTCCACAGAGCCAATGCACGTGTAATGGTCTTGGCACTGTGTGAGATCTCCTTTACCACAGAATGGTTGATGTACACCAGCTAGCACACATGCATGACAGTGCAAGGTCTTGATCCAGTGGAAAGGGTTTAAGATGTCTGGAAACTGGGCTCTGCTGGCTGGACATTAGCCCTTGGATGCAGGAATGTGCCTTTCACCAGATACGTCGTCTCACACAAATGCAAACACACACACACACACACACACACACACACACACACACACACACACACACCATTTATCCCCTCCTCTCACTCCCAAGTCGGCCCCACACTCTCTTTCCCTCACTCTCCAGCCCCAAAAACAGTACTCCTATACATCATCACTGAGTAACCTCCCCTCTACCAAAGGCCAGTCAGGGTGTGGAGTGGCTGAAGGCAGTGACACACTGCAGCCCACCTAGTGGGAGCAGGGGGATGGCGTCAGCTAGTGAAGTGCTCTGTCATGGCCAGAAACCTAAAGCTGCCACATCAGCTTCATCCTGGTCTGGCATCTACTGAGGGAACACCAGTCTGTGACAGCTCATGAGGTGGGATCTGCTCCCCCTCCCAACAACAGTGCCTCACACAACAAAGCTCAATGACGAGGCCTCAGAAAACATGTCCCACATCTTTTGAGCCACCTCTAAGTGAAGGCAGACATCACTGATGAAATTCATCATCACTTTTGTGCACCAGCACAACCTCTGGCTACCTGAGAAGTGTAGGAAGTGTAGGAAGGTCAAAACCTCAAATCCAGTACAAAACACTCAATCTAATGGGCAGCAGTGGCATCAGCCCTCATGTAGGCTTCTGACAAATGGACTATCTACAGCATACACCTCATGGCATTGGAGAGATACCATTATTGATGTCTTTGCAAAATCAAGTCTATAAGTGAACCAATCTCAGGGTCCTCTCCCTCTCCAATGTGCCTATCCAGGAATGTCCAAGTACATTGGACATTCAGCTCAGATGGGCAGACCACACCATTCATGTACCCAACACCAGATTCCCAAAGTAGATGCTTTGTTCTGAGCTCTGACATGGCAAGAAGTTATCCAGAGGACAAAAGAAGTTATTTAAGGATATTCTCAAAGTTTCCTTGAAAAAGAGTAATATCCCCACCATCTGTTTGGAATCTCTGCTTTATAACGTTCAAAATGGATGCTTTTTAGAACCTCATGTCCTTGCACTGGGAGTAGGTAGAAACCCTATGTAAATGTTGGAAGGCATGATTCACCTCCCAAACCACTCACCACCCCTCCCACCCCCACTACCCTGTCAAGCAGCTTCAGCTGCACCTGTGGGAGAGTTCACTGGTCCCAGACTGGACTCATCAGCATCCTCAGAACAAACAGAACTGGAATGGAAACAAGTCATTCTTGATCTTGAGGGATTGACTCAATAGAAGAAGATAACAGTCTTGCACAATAAACATTAACATTTGCCAGTAGCATGTAAAAGTGAACCAATACAGGGCTAAAAGTTTTTTGTTTCATAAGGCATGAGGCTATTGGCCCACACTGAATGGAGCAGTGAAACTTGCTCTGTGCTGAAAAGGTAGTGTGATACAGAAGCTCTCATGTGGGTACAGTAGCATAATAGTTAACTTACTGGGCTGATATTCAGAGCCCTCGCCTATTGATTTGGAAAAAGGAGTTCAAGTCCCACCATGGTAGCTGGGGAATTTAAATCCAGCTAATTAAATAAATCTGGAATAGAAAGCTAGTAATGGTAACTGTGAAATGACTGTGTTATGATTTTTAGAAACATCTGGTTCACTAATGCCCTTCAGGGAAGGAAATCAGCTGTTCCTGTTCTAGGCGATATTTTTGCCCAGGCCCATCAATGATATTGATTTTGAAATGGCCTCACATACAGTTCAAGGAGTAATTAGGGATGGACAGTAAATGTTGGACTTCCCTCCAAAGTCCATATCCTGTGAACAAATAAATAAAAACATTTTAGAAATCCACACTCGAAAACTAGTTGCTCTCTCAAGTTTCCCCGAAGGATAACTTTCATTGCTTTTTGGCTAGAGTTGTGTCAATGAGGATGGATGAGTAACACTCACAGAGGCCCTTTTCCCACACTCTTTCAAGCAGTCAGAACTTTTCAAAGTTTATGGAGACACCTGCTGGTTAGAGTGTTTTGCATTGATTGCCAACGATCAAGGGGACAGTTACCTGAACTGACATTGAGGATGGTTAAGAGTGCAACAGGAATTCATTGTGGCAAGTCCTTAACGAGCATTTGGTCTTGTGGTTTTGACATTTTCAGGCTCCACTCTGAGTGTTTGAGCTCAACACTACTGTGGTAGGAAGATGTTGATTAGGATCCATTGAAATGTCTAGCATCATTGACCCAAGTGTTATCATTGGGCCAGGTTCTGTAGTATTTGAATTTCACAATTCCTGTTTTCAAAAGTCAAGCTAGATTTAAGGTAGCGATTACAGTGTAAGTTTCAATTTCACTGAATTTTCACTAACTCTATTAACTGATGTGAACTGTTGTCATAGTTTGATTTATAATAAAAATGGTTGCAGTTATTTTACAGGCATGTGTAGAAGGTCACATCCTTGCTTCTGAAGGTATCAGGTTTAGGGTAAGCTACAGAGTTATTAAAAAAATTGCTGAGGGTTTATGGGACATGGTGGCTCAGTGTGTCAGAAGACTTTCTTTCACCTTTGGGACCTGTGTTAGATTGCAGCCCAGACTGAAAGGATTAAAGTTTCCACTCTGCCCTCTGTAAAGATCTCACGGAAAGTGAGTTCGAGCCTGTCAAAGAGGTTCTAGTACAGTACAGACTTATCCATATCGGCCACTAAATGGAAATCTGAAACAGGGAACAGGTTTGAGAAGTGGACAATAACTGGTGTAAAGAAGTGAATCTCCAAAGTTGGAAACAAGACAAAAGCAGAACAGAAACTTTACTGTACATGTCAGTGACAGAGTACATGATCTGGGAGTGGTTGATGCAGACTCCCTGTCTAAAATCTTGCCTTTCCTGAGCACTGGCAAGCTGTTAAGACAAGATCCAACAAATAAAATAGGTTGTCAGGGATAGGTTCTGGAAGAGAATATCAAGCATGTTTAACTTCGTAATATTATGTTTGGAAATAAATGTACTATTTCTGAATTAAGAAAACAAGCTGGCACACACAGGCATGCATTATATTCCATTATTTATTTGTGTTATAATTCCACTGCTCTCTTGTCTGGACTCTCTCATTCAGTCTCTGTAAACTGGGCTCCTCTAATTCTGGCTTCTTGTTTATCCCTGATTTTAATCACCCCTGCCTTGACCTTCATCTGCCAAGGCCCTAAAATGATTGAATTCTGTCCTTAAACATTGCTGCCTCTCAACATCTCTCTCCTCCATTAGAAGATTGTGTTTGAGCTTTTGGCTATATGACCCTGTGTCTTATTTTTTGGTTTGTTACATTCTTGTTACACATCTTGGGATGTCTTGCTGCATTAAAGATGCTACATAACTGAAAGTTGTCATTGTTCTATTGTTTCTATTCTCCCCTATTTATCTCCCTGGGCAGGACTGCTATCCAGTTTTGCTCCTTAGGCAATTTTAAGGGAGAACCGAAATATTCCTTTCAATCTTGCTCCTTGCCACCCTCACAGGCTCACTTGCAAAAAACTGCTCAATTTAGCAAGTCCACCAGCACCTACATATTTATTTTACAAAAAAGCACTTCTGTCAAGTCCATTCTACATTTTCTAACTTTTCAAGATGAAAGTAAAACCAGTAGCTTAACTCCTTGCTGCTGAATGAAGCTCATTTAAGGTTGACAGTTGACCAGTTATACTTCTAATGATAACACACTTGCACATTTACTACCAATTGAACATCTGCAAAAGGAATTTACTATAGCTTCTCCCGGCAAAGTAGAAATACAGAACCTGACAGAACCACTAAACATTTCCTCATTAGCTGTATTTTCCAACAACATTCTTTTGTTCGGACCATGATCTTGTAGAATACTAAAAGCCAACATGGGTTTCAACTTTGACCTCAGTGCCTTGAGAGAATACGGTTAAGTAAGACAGAATATAGATATTGGTCAGAGGCTAAAGGTTAAAATCATTTTTCTGGAGCTTGATATAACATCCGATTCCATATTTTTATGCCCAACTGTTTCAGGAAACGATCTTTTCATGGGAAAATGCTCCACTGCAGACAACTTGTTGATGAGAATATTCATTGTGCTGCAGTTTATTTAAACTCTGGAGTTTTTGTTTTAATTATATTTTTACAGGAGTGTGACCAGGTCCACATTGATGATGTGTCTTCAGATGACAACGGGCAGGATCTGAGGTGAGCTTGTACTGAAAATAAATCCCACATGAGCTGTATAATTCTCCAGTGTTTCAGCTGTGCACTAATTAATGGAACTAATGCCACTAACAGTCTTCCTCTCTCCTCCCACACAGCACATATAACTTTGCAACAGATGGTTTCCAAACAGCCGCAGTTGGTGGAAACCTTTGCATAGGCTCTGGAGTGCATGGGGGTGTAGACTGGATGAGAAAGTTGGCATTCCGCTACCGTCGAGTAAAAGAAATGTACAACACCTACAAAAACAACGTTGGGGGCAAGTATCTGAAACTTGATGTCCAACGAAAACTTTCCTATCAAAAATTCTTGGCGTGCACAGACCATAAGTCACATAATGACAGTTCCACTGTAAAAAGTTTCAAAAGAAGTCTTTCCAATGAGAGTAAATCTGACAAATCTAATATCTAAGATAGAAATACTTCTTGTCAGTCTCCAAGAAGAAGTTGCTCTCAAAAGGAAAGAGGAAAATGTAATAAAAAGCAAACCCCACAGGATATGATAGAGAACCATATCTGGGTTAATTAAGTCAATGAATCATCCGTTATTTTTGATGTGTTTAGTATATGCAGTAATTCATCACCAGAGAGACAGTCTGCATTATTTTTACTGGTGAATCTGTATCAGACCTCTCACCAATGATGGCCAAGTAACTGACAATTATATTTTGCATGTTGTTTTCCTGGTTAGTCTTGGCTACAGAACTATGCAGCAGCAATGTGCTACTGTAACCAGCAATATTGCATTAAGACATGGTTCTGTGTCACTGCACAGGTTTAATCGGGACACCCAAGAGAGAAGGGTGGCTGCAGCTGAGGGCAGACATGGAGGCTCTAACTGACCTGTGGCTGACACATGCACTGAAAGCACTCAGTCTAATTAACTCTAGGTAAGCCGCCTGTGGTTTTTTTGGTCATTTTTCAACTAGCAATGTGTTGATAAGTCTGGGATGGGGAATGGGTGAAAGACATGTGCTGGAGAGAGTGCAATTCACCAGGATGTTGGCTGGATTGGAAGACTTTCATTATGATGGGACTGACTCAGAAGAGGATGTTAATGTTTATTGTGCAAAATCATTATCGTTTGTCAATGGCACATAAAAGTGAGTCAATGGCATGTTATGTTGCAATGTACAAGACATTGGCGAGACCGCATTTGGAATGTGTTATTCAGTTTTGCTCACCTGCCATAGGAAAGGTGCCATTAAGCTGGAAAGAGTGCAGAGGAGATTTACGAGGATGTTGCCAGGACTCCTGCAGGGACTGAGCTATAGAGAGAGGTTGTGCAGGTTGGGACTTTTTCATTGGAGCGTAGGAGAATGAGGGGTAACGTAGAGGTGCATGGATAGGGTCGATGTGCAGAGTCTTTTTTCCAGGGTTGGGGAAATCAAGAACCAGAGGGCATAGGTTTAAAGTGAGAGGGGAGGGATTTAATAGGAAACTGAGGGGTGTTTTTCACCCAGGTCAATATATGGAATGAGCTGCCAGAGGAAGTGGTTGAGCAGGTACATTAACAATATTTGAAAGGTACTTGGACAGGTACATGGATAGGAAGAGTTTAGAGGGATATGGGCCAAATGCAGACAAATGGGACTAGCTTGGATGGGAATCTTGGTCGGAATGGACCAGTTGGATTGAAGGGCCTGTTTCTGTGCTGTGTTACTGTATGACTAGACTGCACTCAGCTGTGATGGCACTTGCAATCAAATAGCCTACCAGAATTCACTGTTAAAAATGTCAATGTACCAACTGCCATTTGAATAATGGTCAAGAGTGACCAGACCCCTTGGTTTATTAGCAGGGTTAGAAAAATGATTTGTTTTCAAGACTGTAGGTGAAGCATTTTGATGTGATGAGTGTTATTTAATGAAATCCTGAGGCGCTGTATAGCTCTGGTCTAAAAATATTTTGAGTTGATTAATTTATTTTACAGATCAAATTGTGTGAATATTCTGGTTACAACAACACAGCTGATACCTGCCCTCTCCAAGGTATTGTTGTACGGACTGGGTACAGTCTTCCCCATAGAAAATATCTACAGTGCTACAAAAACAGGTAAGCACATTGGAATTTTAATGACTCTTGGAGATCTATTTTTATTCTAAATTATACATAATAATTGGCTCAGGATTACATTTTGTGTGAAAATAATGCCCAGACAAAAGCAGAGCCTGAATTCAGCAAACACTGGATTTGCTCATTGTTGACTTTAGAATCATCGTGAGTGACGCTAATAGATAACTAGACTTGAAATACAAACAATTAAAGCAAGCTATGTCGAATTGAATGTAAATGATTAGTTAATGTATTTGGCCCAAGAACAAGAAAGTGTCAGCACAGCTTGGTTGCACTGTGATCACACCTAATGCCATTGTGAATACTCTCCTCAGCTGTAGCGAGGACATGCAAATACTTCACCGATTGCTGCTCTTCACTAAGATTGGAGGAACATCAATATTATTGTTTATTTTTAGGGAAGGAAAGCTGTTTTGAAAGAATAGTGCAAAGGTTTGGAAGGAAAGCAGTCTACATTGTGGTGGGGGATGGTGTCGAAGAAGAACAAGCAGCAAAAAAGGTATGTCTTTTATGTTGAACTGCATCACTTTCCAAATAAAATAGAACTATTAGTTATCAATTATTAGACATCAAGCAGCATAATTACTTTCACTTGAACTCAAGGATTTGTGAGTGCATTCCTTATATTCCTAATGTTCTCTATGCATTTTCAATCTAAAAACCCACTCACCCTTAACTGGGAAGTGAAAATTCTTGCTGTGGTGATTTCAGTTCTACTTTGGGGGAGAACTTTATTTGCCAGCTTCTGGAGAATTAAACTCAAGATAACTTGGAACCCTATTCTCCTGTCCAATTAAATTTTCAGGCAGCTCTTTAGTTTGGTGTTCCACAATTTCTTCCACAACTGACAGGAATATTGATGAAATGTACAAGTTCAGGATCCTATAGCTGTTGCAGGTCTCCAGCAGCAGATGTGGAAATGGACAGATCACGTACCATACTAATTGTAGAAGGTGTTGTACATGGTGATCATTGATTACCAAACAGGCCTCTCCAGACCCATCAGAAAGATGCAGGTTTATGAGGACCTTGTCTGCTCCTCTTCTCAACACTTTCAAGCATCCAGACTGGATCCACCTACCAGCAATTGAGCTCCCCACCAATGATAACCGATCCTGACAATACTTTGAGCCTTCAAGTTGAGACCTTCGGGGGCGACTACAAACACAGTACTGACATTGAACTCATTTGGGGGTTACATTTCAGTATTTATCTCGTACCTATCATGGTTCCATCACTGGTCTTTCTTCAAGCTTCATGTCACCTATTGATCCTTCCTGATGGCCCTCATATCTCTTTTCAGCAGCCTCAACACTGTGCTGCACTGAGAGACTCGACTTCCCAAAAGATAAAGTGAAGCGTTTACTCTCCTTCATATTGATAGCTTCCAAAAATCTCAATGTAAATTTGATCATTTCTTAAACAATATTCTTCATGTACCCTATTGTTGTGGGGTGGACATGCAGTAGTATTGTATAACTATGCATTCCTGTGGTATTGTAGTATTGGTATTACAAACTTCTGGTACACCAGATTTGAGTCTAACTGTTGTTCGCACATGACAAATGGTATATCAAATTATTCACCCTCTGAACTGATACAGCACAAGATCTTCTTCTCTTCTGATATTATTCAACCTTAATCAAAGAAAATATGAATTTACCATTATCCATATTGTACTTGCTTTATTCCCATGGCTAGGATATTGCAACATCAAAATTTAGCACTCTATTATGCAGCAATTTCCACTGTCAATCCAGGGCTATATCAATGACGACAGATAACGGAGGGTCCCACTGAATATACAGCACTATCCCAGTAACCAATTCATTGTACAAAGATATAGCTGATGTACCCAGAAACACTAAAGCAAACCCCTCTTGCGGGGGGGGGGGGGGGGGGG
>JARFYF010000036.1:32960282-32976454 GCA_030265395.1 Rhina ancylostomus
CAACCGCTATCAACCCTCACCCTGACAATGACAATAATCATCCTCAAACACCTTCCAATCCACCCCAACCCTAAGCATCTCTCTTCCCTGTGCATGACCTGGTCCCAGCTCTCGCCTTGACTTATTGCCGGGAGTGTGGAAGCATGGCAGCTGGGCATTGAATGCAGTGGACCATCCACCCCCAAACCTACCTTTACAAGAGTCGGTTGGAGTTGAGGCACAAATGTGAGGCAGGGTTTGTTCTCAATTAAATATTCTGATTGGCCACCCTGTTGTAGATTGAAGTCTGACACCTTTCCTTTCAGCAAACTCTCCTGTGCTTCTTACAGAACAACATGCCATTCTGGAGGATCTCGTGCCACGCAGACCTTGAGGCCCTACGGCATGCGCTTGAACTTGAGTACTTGTAGCAGAGGACAGACTGCACCTTCGCTCCTTGACTGTGGCGCCGATCCAGTTATGAGATGTGTGGATTATGCAGTTGATGTTTGCTTTGTCTTAACCTTCACAGAAGAAAAGTGAAAATGGCTTCAGAGTTAAGAATGAGATCTGACCTTCAAAAAAAAACTCAATTCATTTAAAACCACTGCACCACTATCTTCATTACGGAAATGCGCCTTTACTGAAAAGACACAAACCTGATATGATGTTAACTACAAAGTCAGCTGAACCCTTCTTTGTCATTGAGACTTTGCTTTGGACATCATGGGGAAATAGTGACTTGTGGTTATCAACAGCGTGGTACAATCACTGTTTTTTTAATGGTTCTTGCTATTTATGAACTCCTGCTTTTTCCCCCATATGAACTGTGCTCTGTGCAAGCACACTTGACCCTCCCAATGGAAGATAAGTTCTTATTTAAAAAACCTGCTATTGCTAAGACAATCAAAAGACAAATAATCCTTTTTTTGTGTAAATTTGTAATCTTACGATATTTCTCTCTCTCTTTCTCTGATACTGCTCAAGTTGTTTTCAATAGTAACTGCAAATAGCAACCTGTGAGTGTTTTTATTAAAGATAGGTGTTCTGTGGACTGTGCATGTGTCTACACTCTACCTAATGCCACCACCTTGTTGAGCAATACGTGCAGTCAATACTTTTGTGACAACGAATCTTGTGGTTAAATGGCATTGAATAAACAAGGATTTGAAATTTTTCAAGGACTTTTGAAGCTAGTCCATACAGCCAGAGTATATGACAGTTTTCAAAGTGAAACAAACCCACCTTATGTCCAGTGACATGAGAGAGATCACTCTTCATAATTGCCAAGCACAACCTCATACCAACTTTATAAAGACATGGAACTATAAAGTAAGGATTAACTAAATTGGTTTTCAACTAGGCATGCCAAGAATTCCTGGTTGTATATATCCAAGATAAAGTTAACAAACTATAAATCAAATGCAACTCATAGCTAGTATCGCACGTATGTTTTCCCCTCATTGTTCTGGGTCCTATATTGCTTAGAGTTTAATACATGCAGTTAGTATCATTGGCCAATTGCTGGCAGCGGGACACAGAAATATGGACAAGAAATGACCACAATCCACCCTGAAGGTCACATGATACAATGATAATGGAGCTGTTGACTAGTCATCTCAATTAGGGTAAAGGAAAATACATTACTCACCACAGTACCTGAATCCTGAAGTAGCCACAGCTCATGAGTGTTCAAGCATTTTGTGAGACTGTTTAACTTCAGATATGCTTCTTCCACTTGATACCAACAAACTTTCAACCATCAGTTTCCATAATGCAAATATTTTCAATCCATGGATCATTAAGATCCTTGAAATCAATGAAATTTAACTTGAGAAGGTTTATAATAGGTGTTCAGTTCTGCCAGCTTACAGTGCCCTTAAGAAGCAAACTTCATACAATGCCAATATGGTCAAATCTATCACAGGAGGCCAGGATCCCACAAATATGCCCTCCCTTTCCCTATAGTCCTATCCTCTGGGACCCTTCTGAAATCGCTACTCTTCTTGAACATCTTCACCTTTAACATTGGTCTATCATTGGAAGCCGTGTCTCCATTATCCAAGGTCCAAGCTCCCTCAACTTCATCATCCTTTATTACTTTAAGATATTGTTGCTAGCCTACTCCTGCATTGAAAATAGCAGTCATCTACCCTAATGTCTCATTAAATGCACTATATTGAATTTTGTTTAACAATTCTTTTGTGAAGTACCCTAACAATGGTTCAATGATTATGTTCATTATTGCTCTCAAATATTGGGCAATGCAACTTCTATAAATTCTGTTACTGTTGGTAATGGCAAGGGTTGAACAATTAGCTTGATTCTTTTTGCAAGATCTTTCATTACATGTCCCCCCCCCAACCCCCTTCACTGTGGCTTGTCTCTAAATTTTAAATTAAATATAGATTATCAACAGAATAGTTTCATCATGTATGCAGATTGTTGAGGGCCTGAGGATTAACTTAATTACTTTACTTTAAGTCATTGAATTTATTTGAGATAATGTTTTGAAAGAAATAGTACTTCCAAAAAATTAAGTTCAGGGTGTAAACTATGTACATTTTTATAGTTGCAAAATTGGTCAAGGCGAATACAAGAAAGTGATCAAAAAGTTTTTTAAAAAACTGTGGATGTTGGAAATCTGCAGAAGATACAAAAAAATACTCAGTAAGTTAGGCAGTATCTCTGGAAAAAGAATCTATGCTGTCTGACCTGCTGAATATTTCCAGCATCTTATTCTTTATGAAGTAAGAAGGTAATCTGCCTCCAGATCTCTGGCAATGATAAGCTAAGAGATGAGTGTTTAACTGTCATCACTCAGTTGTCTCATGCGGATATGTTTCCAAATAGACAATTAGACGATATCGAGAGCAGTGCAACTAGCAAACCATGCTTAACTTGTGACCATGCTGCAGTTTTTAATCTCTTTTGTATACTTTCCTCCCACAATTAGTACTATATGCTAGCAAAACTGTGTAGCAGCAAAGGATAGATTCTCTCCAGCAATTCCCAAACACCTTGATTTTTGATACTAATCTAATCTACGTTAATGTGCAAGGGAGCAAGAGGAGACCAGTTATTCCTTTAATGTTCAAATTCAAGGGCAAATCACAGGCCCCACAAGAGAACTGAAAGGAACACTGTTAAAAACAAATCTTCAACTTGTCTTTAAATCTAGGTCTGCAGGAAGGAATAAAGTGCATTTAAAATGTGTCAAAATAGTTCCATCAGATTAATTATACATTGTATTACATCTTAAGTGTGCTTTTCAGAAGTTGAATTCAAATCTCACCTCCATTTAAATTCTCTTCCAGAAGTTAAATTATTAAATCTCTCATAAAATAAGAGTTGGCTAAAGATGAAGCTCATGGAATTGAAGGCAAATTATTGGCTTGGCCAAGAAACGAGCTGAGTAATAGGAAACACAGAGCAGGGATAATGGGCAGGTATCCTAATTGACAGGTTGTGATTAATGGGGCCACACAAGGATTTGGGTTGGGCCCTCTACTATTCAGGATATTTATAACTTACCTTGATAATGGGATAACAGCCCACACTTCCAAGGTTTCCCATGAACAAAAATGGGCAGCATTGTAGGTAGTTTAAATGGAAGCATTAAATTACAAAATGTGGCAAAAGGATTTTAGTTTAGGGAAATGAGATCATTCACTTTGGATCAAAAATATATACAAAATACCTTCTAAATGGTGAAAAGCTAGAAGCAGTGGTGGTCCAAGCAGACTTGGGGCCCATGTACAAATATCATTAAACTGTCATAGAAGGAAATAGAAAAACCTAATGAAATATTAATTGGGTTTCAAGGGGAGAGAATTGCCACAGCTAACTAAACTCCTCATTAGATCACACCCGGAGTTCTGTGAGGATACCACATCTTAAAAAGCTTATATTGCCCTTAAAGGGAAGGCAACAAAGATCTATCAAAATGATACACAGACTTCAAGGACCAAGTTAAGAGGAGAGATAACAATAACAAAGGTTCTATTCCCTGAATTTAGCAGATTAAGAGATGATTTGATAAAATGGTTCAAGATATTAAGGACAATTTTTTTTGCGTGGAGTGTTTCCAGTAACTGGACAAATCCAAAGATTAGAGCTAAATTTTTCAGATGTGACTTAAGGAAATACACCTGCATACAAAGGATGATAGAAACTTGGAATTCCCTTCCACAAATAGCAATTGATACTCCTTTAGTTTGAAATTGAGTTGATAGATTCTTATTAATCATACTTATTATGGAACAAATGGAGTTAATGGGACAAAGTCAGGTGTACCAAGTTAGAACAATGATTGGTCATAACATCACTGAAGCCTGAGAAGATAAATTGCCTGTTCTGGTTCCAACCTTCCTATGTACTGCTATTTCTACAGAATTTTGCTTGGCTAATGATTTGGTGATTTCCTTCCAGTACCAAAACTTTGCATGATTGTAAATTTACTATTCATATGATTAAAGCTATTATTTGATGTGTTGTAACAGTGCATAAATAATTTCTGGAGTAGTAATGTCAGCTCAGGAAAAGTAATCAAAGTTTTGCTACCGAGCCACATATTATATCATTCCCTGATTTGGAGCGTACTTCATCTACAAATTCGTGTTCATGATCACATTCCTTTGGTGACAGGTGAAATGATTCCACCATCATGTATACATTTTTGCTCTTTTTTTATAATTGGTCCATTGATGGGATTTGGGAGTCACAGCAAGGCCAGCATTTATTCCCCACCCCTGAATTCTTTTGGAACAGAGTGACTTGCTTGATCATTCCAGAGGGTAGTTCAGAGCCAACTGCATTGGAGTGATAGATACAGCAATAGAAGCAGGCCCTTTGGCCAGTAGGTCCATATCAACCACCTGCATTGCATTAATCCTATACTAATTCCATTCTTTTTATTCTCCCTGCATTCTCACCAACTCCTCCCAGATTCCACCACTCACCTACACACTTGGGCCAATTAACCTACCAACCTGCACATCTTTAGGATGTGGGACAAAATCAGAGTACCCAGATAAAACCCACATGGTCACAGGGAGAAGGTGCAAACTCTGCACATACAGCACCCAAGGTCAGGATTGAACCCAGGTCTCTGGCGCTGTGAGGCAGTGGCTCTACTGGTTGTGCCACTGTGCTGCCCGTGGACATGAGTTTGAAGTCGTACTTCGGCCAGACCAGGTAAGGAAAGAACTCTAGTGAGGCAGGTCAATTCTTACAATAATCTGGGAATTTCTTGCCCATCTTTACTGGTAATAATTTTGTTATTTCCAGAATATATTTAGTTAACCAAATTAAATATCCTAACTTCTATGGTAGGATATGATCTCAAGTGTTGGAATCATCAGTCTAAAGCATCTGCATTGTTGACCCAGTGTACATACATATGATCTACATGATTCCCCATTTCAATACACTTAATGTGCAGACAGTCAAATATCCCTTTTCAATGTCCTCATTTCTTCCACTAGATAAAGGATGGCACACTGGTGCAGCTGGGCGAGTTGCTGCCTCACAACTCCATTGGCTTGGGTTCAATCCTGACCTCAGATGCTGTCAGGGTGGAGTCTTTGCACATTCCCCCTGTGATTGCGTGGGTGTCCTCTGGATGCTCCGGTTTCCTCCTGCATCCCAAAGATGTGTGGATTGGTAAATTGACCCTAGTGTTTTGGTCAGTGATCTGGGGGGAGTCGATGCAAATCTAGGAGACTAAAACAGGATTCATTTAGGATTAGTGTGGATTGGTGCTTGATGGTCAGTGCAGACTCGATGGGTCAAAGGGTCCATTTTGGTGCTGTATGACTCAGTGATTCTAATTCTCTAAAATGATTGTGTCCAAATCTGATCAACGTCTGCTTGAGCTCAAAAATACATACAGACTTCCTCAACAATTTCATCTGTTAGGCTTGGTGTTCAAACAATCCCACCACAGTTTCTACTCAGGACCTCACTAACATTTACCTTTCAGATTCTTTTGTGGCACTTACTGTAAGATAGCAAAGAAGGACTGGCTCTTTGGAAGTGGTACTAGAGATCTTTTTGGCATCTGAGTGAGATCAGCATTGGACTAGTTGAATTTTATTTTCCTCTTCATTATGAAGCTGGTCAACTCGTACCATCTTTTGCTGTCGGGGTCCGTCCCAAACTCGGAAATTCCCTTCCATAGCATTTCAGCATCTCTGGCTCTCTCTAAGATGCTCCTTAAACCCATCTCATTGACCGTGCACTTGGTCTCATATCTCTTTTTGTGGCCTCGCTTCAGAGTTTTGTTTGACCACACTGTGGCTAATGCCTTTTTGGACTTTGCATTGTGTTTGAGGCAGGATGCAAATGTGAGTTGCTATCGTTCTAATTAGATGCACCAACATGGAAAGCACACTAACAGTCCACAGGACCGCTTAACACAATCTGAGGAAGTCAAGCATTTAATAGAAGTTTTCTGGATAACATATCTTAAAGGTCTTCAAAATTCACAGAATAAGTGTTAACATCTGCAAGTGTACTGACACTGCAATGAGCCTGGTGGAAAAACTGAGCCATTATTTGATTGGATTAATTTGGCTCCAATGTTAAATCTGACTGTTTTTCGGATTGATGGGTAGTCATGAGCTGGAAACACACCTGCTGTGAGGGCTCTGTTATTTTGGCTCCTGAGCCTTGTTTCTTTCCCACTGGAACAGTGGCAGAAGGTTGCCTGGTCCAGAGACTTCTCACCTAGCACTGAGTTTAGTGGTCATCTCAGAATCAAGACGTCCAGGACAGAGTGGCTGTTGGGGATTGTAGGGGTAGTGAAGAAATAGCAATCCCAGAAGAAGGATGTCTAAGGCTGTGGAACTTAGAAGAATGACCCATTTCTCCCAGTAAAAGAAATATGGCCTTGTTAGCCACACTTCTGACCCACACTATTTTTCCCACCTGCTGCAAAACTTATTGTTTCTTTTCCCCAGGACCTGCTGATGACATCATAACCTTTATCCTTCCCAAATTTCAAAGCGCTGAACTCCTGGCAGTGTTCTGGTAGGAAGGTAACTTTATCAGCACACTCACCTAAATGGATAGCTGTAGTACTGTCTCCAGAGCCAGAACAGAATAAAGCTGAGTCAGAGTTACAAAGGTCGACAGTCAAGTTTGGGTTACAGCAAAACAAGAGCAACATTGGACCTTGACAGCAAGGTGAACATTCTGGTTTTTCTCTTTATTTGATAACGACATCCATATTTTGGTGGTGGTGAGGTGGGGAAGGATTGAGAGCTATAGGGTTCTGTGGCGCAAGGTTGACCTGGGATAGGTCAGCCGTAATAATTTTGAATGGCAGGGCAGATTTGAGAAGCCAGGTGGCCCATTTACTTGTGCCCTTGTGTTTAAAGCAAATACCATTTTACCACATACTCTTGCTGAGGTGTTGTCCATAATGCATTCTAATTCTCCGATAGACTATGCCATGAAATTGTGTGAGGCAACCAGGCAGTTAGATCAGAGTTTTGATGAGCAACCTTGCTAAATTAACTGACTATAATTGATCTCTCCTAATACTGCAGAACACTGCTTTGCAGTATACTTTCTCACATTTTCCTTAACACATGTAGGTAGGGAGATCAAGCTGCTGAACTATTTTAAAGTATGCAGATATTCCTAAGTGTGGCCTATTGGTTTTTCCTTTTTATTATTGATCCTATTATGATTTAATGTAATTTTTTGAGAGAGGTGACAAATCACAGGCACATCATTGGCAGCACACATAATTCAAATGTTTACCCTTCAGCTAATGATTAATGTGGGATACTTAATCATGTTGGAAGTTTGAATTTCATACAAACTTTGGACTGGATTTAGGAGTCAGCAGCAAGTCATCCATGCTGACAGGTGATCTGTGAAAGTAGTCCTTGTGCAGTTTCTCAAGCAAGAACTTGCTGAGAAATGTCAGTCCAAGTGAGTCCATGACAGATCCCTTGTGTTGGGGCAAGAGATGAGAGGGATGTGCCGGATGATGGTGGGGGGGTAGGAGGTCGGCCTTTATGAAACAAGCCCTGGCCACAAAACAGCTGAAAAACTGGCGGTCACATAAACTCTGCTCCCTGGGTTAGCTGGCTGTCAAAAATGTCAGAAACTTTGATGTTGTGGAATGTTTCCAACATTCTGAAACAATCAAAAGCAATTGAAATTATTCAGTGGATTAAAAATGTAAATCTATTTAAAATTGCTTAAAAGTAGCACTTAAAATACAGAAAACATTTAAAATAATATCAAACAATTTTAAAATATCTAATAACACCAACAAAATATGGCTTTTACAATGGAGAAGAACTCCCTGTACCAGATGTAAGCTGAACTAGTTGTCATGAGTGGAGAGGAATCTCCATATCTTTAGATTAAGCACTAGTGGCAGAGAACTGCCTGCTAGTTTGGGGCTACCACATTTACATTGGCACATTGTGGGGAAATGTCACTAGTCACACACAACATTTCCCAACACATTTAAAACTATAAAACTGGTGGTCTGAAGTAAATATTGAAGTGACCAAATAGCAGGAACACAGCTTTAACTGAACATCAATTCCACCCAACCAATCAGAAGAAAATAGATTTTTTTCCCACTCTAGGATCCTAATATAGAATATGGTTGTCTTGAATTCAAAAGCAATTTCCTCACCAACAGCATTATTAAAATGTGGAACTTAATATAACAATCTCAGTCTTCCAATAAGGGGAGTAAGAGTCTCTGTGTTATATTTTTGATCCATTTATGTGCTGGGTATATCCAATAGCTTGTGTGTTGCTGATATTTCTAAATATGGTGTACAATAAATCTCAGATGTACACCTCAGGATGGAAATTTAACAGATCAGTAACTAAGCACTTTCGACTTTTTATATTCTTTCACGGTATGTGGGTGTCATTAGCAAGGCCAACATTTATTGCCCTTCCTTAATTGCCCCTTGAACTCAATGGCATGCTAGGCCATTTCAGAGGTCAGTTAAGAGTCAACATATAGCTGTGAGCTGGAGTCCCATGTAGACCACTGCAGGTAAGAACAGCAGATTTCCTTCTCTGAAGGATATTAGTGAAACAGATGGTTTTTTTATGATAATCTGGTGGTTTCATGGTCACAATTACTGAGACTAGATTTATTTAATTCCTTGGATTTAAATTCCACTGCTGTCATGGTGGGATTCAACTCCAGATCATTAGCCCAGTCCTCTGGATATGACACTAGTAACTTAACCACAGTGCTACCATACCCCATATGAAAGGGCAACAGCCTCTCCTGCACTCCATTGTGGCTATATCAGGGTAGTGTTGACAGTGATCAGGGAGCAGTTTATTACCTTAATGCTTTTTTTATGTCTTGCATTGGTACGTTCTCAGCAAGGGTGAGGAACACAACAGGGGAAAAAAATTACCAAGTGACTGAAAAATATTTACTTAATGCAAAAAGGAAGAATTATTGTTGCCTTTAATATAAATTACAGCTGTGGTAACAAGATTAAACTGCACAGATCAGCTTTAGGTTCTTTTTGTCTTAACTGAATTCATCAGCCAGACATTCATATTGCTAGAGGCCAAGTTCCCACTTACCCCACAAATAGCAATTAATCTCTGGCTAAAGTATTTCCAGGTGCCAGTTTAGAAAAAATATATTTAAATATTTAAATTCAATACACAAGGAGCAGGAAATTTTTGCCCTTGGCATTCTGTTTCCCACCAGAACAGAAGTGTGAAAACCTGGCCCAAAGCAATAGGACTATTGTGGAACCACACAGAGTACTTCAGTTTTAGGGGTACAGTCTAAGCTTGGAATCCTGGCTTGCTGAGAAGGAACAGCTATTTTTGGGGTGCAAAGTGACTACTTAAAACAGCAAAAAATACTCAATTTACCAGAGCAGTACAAGGACTGGTTTAAATCTGCTTCAAATCCAAATGTGGAACATTGGTAATGGACAGCAATTAGCCCTGCTCACTTCAGAATTAGATAGAAGTAGATCTGATTTTTAAGCCTTCAGGCCACTGATTGCAAAATGGCAGAAGAATGCTGGCTGCTTATTACTTGGCATGAACATTTCAGTAAACACAATGCAGCCTGAGAGGTTTAGTCTGTTTAGTAAGACTTTTTTTTTCTCTCCTAATAAAGGTTTTTTCTTTAAGCATCATGTTCATAAAAACTTCACAGCGTTCTTCTCGTTGTATGTGTATTTTTAAACAGAAATATTTCTTAGTTTCTCAAAGACAGGTATCAATGAAATTCTCAATCAATGAAATTCTCAATCAATGAAATTCTCAAAACCAAAGCCAACAATATGCTGGAAAAGAGGAAGCTATTTATTGGCAGTATAAAGTGGAACGTTATCAAACCACATTCTTGCATGTAGACCAAATACAATTTTTCTTTCTGGGACTCAGTTACATTGCAAGACTATTCCCCTCTTTCTACATATTTATCCATGATGTTCCCATACCCCAATGGAAAGGACGCAAGCCATTTATTCACTACATGGTAGTTACATCAGGGGAGTGTTGCTAGTTACATTACATTTTCCCCTTAACTTGAACACTATCTTTCCAGTGAGATCTTAGTGAAGAAATTGTTTCTCCTTTATTTATAATGGTTAATGTTGATTCCACAAGAAGGGATATGGTTTGCCCAGTGTTAAAAGTCAGCACAGTGCCTTAGGAGCTCCAGCTTGACGTGCTGTGGAAGGATTGCTCAGGTTCTGTGTCCACGGTTCTCCGTAAAGTGCAAGGTCGATTCCTCCTGTTGTATCACAGGAAGAATATTCAACGGTGACCAGGATCCTTTGTGACGAGAGGGAAGGGAGCCTCCTTCTTGCCTCTTCTAAATCACCTGTGGAAATGCTGTGAGGGTAAGTTACCCCAGTGGATTCTACCTTACGAAAAGGATACTGCCGGAGAGCAGAAAAGAGAAAACCAGGGAATAAAATACTTCAAACTCACTATTTAAAAAATATCCAGTAAAAATACTTTTTCCAGCTGACACCCTATTAGTTAGGGAGAAAATCACCAGGAAATTTCTTGAGTCTTAGCATAATTGTTCTCAGAAGTAATGCACATTATGTGGTCTGGGTCGTCAGACTGTTGCACAGATCTTAAAACTGAACAATATTAAGACACATTAAAGGAAACCCCCTAAGTGAAACATGTAACAGATGGGAGCTTGTGATGAGCCATGAGGTTGGCCTGAGGGACTCTGCAAATGGAGGTTACAAAACTGTTTAGGTAAAGCACAGAGACAGACTCCACAGCTGTCATTGAACCCTACAGGAAAAAAAAATCAATCTAAAGGTTTAACCTTTTGCAGAAAGGTCAAAATACCCTCTTTAAGCCTAAACTTAAATGTGGTTGAACAATTTTCCAAATCCTGGGATGAATGTTGTGGCTGGAACCCGTACCATCATAAAGAAAACACCTCTGCAATTTTTCTTTAATTATTAAATGTTACCTTATGATTTTATTGAAAAGCGTTTGCTTTTATCACATGGTTCCATCTCATTGATTAGAATAACAAACTTCAGAATTTATCACAAAAAGAGTCATTTACAGAAAATTCTAGTTCTTTAAAGATCCTCTGAACATGAAAGTATCAATTCCCACTCTGAGGTTTGATGGTTAGAAGTTTTGAACCATAGGCTTGTCGTTAAAATTGAGAACAGATATGTACATGGAAAGATAAATCTAGGAGTCACTAATGTCCCTATCTGGACATCATTTATCATTTCAGGAACAAAAGAACCATCACACTCCCCTACATCACACTGTGCCGTAGGTATTGGACTGCCCTCCAGTTCACATTAATGCATGTAGACGGTGCTCCTGTGATGGCTGCCCAGGATCAGGTATAGACACACCAGTCAAGCTGTCACATTTCTCGATGCTACCTGCGGCTACAGACTTGACAGGTTGGAGGGGATCTGTTTGAGCAGACTATTCACATGATGCCTGCTGTTTCCCTGCTCATTCACAGAGTCTCACATTTGAAAGGCAAAGTTATGACATCCTCTTCTACAGTCTCTAGGGGAGGCTGTTCTCCAACGAGGCAACTTAATGTCAAAAAGGCCATCATCTAAGGCGAGTTAAAGCAATTGTAGTCCCTCACTGCCTGCTGATTTTGGTTTTTTCCCATGCCATCAAAAGGATGAGGCAACAAAAGAACAATGGCAGTACAGTGATAAGACATATTTTCAGATATAATTAGTCAGATCAGCTCTTTATGTGTCTGCATAATGTTGATGTGTTACTCTGGGTGGAGGAGGATGATGAGGTGAGTAAGCTTGTCAGTGGTAATAAAAACCTGACAATCTTGCTCACGGCCACTTTGACTTTATCCTGAAATCCGCCGGTTCACACACAACAACCAGGTCTGGTTCTAACACGAATTTGGGAGAGGGGAAGTAAATCACACCAATTACTCATCAGGAGATATCCCTTGCTTTTTGGATATACAGGAAATACCACTGTCAGTAAAAGAATCATTCAGCATAAATTAGCATTCATTGAATGATATTTTGAATTAAACTTAGCACAGCTGTGTTTTCAAGATTTGTCAAAACAATGTCTAAGGTGGGGTTTACAGTCAACAGATGGAGTCACATAGGTGCTAAAGCTCCAGAGCATATCAAGGTCCTCTGAAACCCAAAATACTAAAGAGTTTAAAAGATCAGCCTTCCTTGGGTAACCCTGCAGCATCAGACTCTCAGAACTTCATTAATGTGGTTCCCATTCCTGCATTTTCAGAGTAAACCCTCAAGGTGCGAGAGGCAGGGAATTTCCAGTTCATTATTGGTGCAGGAAAACCAAAGTCTGCGGATTCACTGCAAGGTGACAAACTCAAAACAGAAGCAATTGTGTTGACACAAAACTCTCACCAAGTCCTGGTTGTTTTGCTGAGACAGCATGGAGTTTTCCATTGGTTATTTTAACTAGGGTTCTTTTTTTGAAAGAAAGTTGCTTTCGTTAAAGTTCATCTATTCTTTGATTGATGTAAATGTTAAGTTACCTGTAAATGAGCATCTACCAATGGTATTCTCTAACTAGAACACTATGCAATACAGGAAAGCCCCACTGATAGATGGTTCTCTTGATTTTCTTTCTCCCTTGATATCCTCTGGAGCTTTCGCACCCAAGTATTTGGAAAAACATTTCAACTGCACCATCCATCTCTGATCTATATTTCAATGTGCAGCAGTGAATTGGAGACAACAATTCATGTTAACACGGAAGAAAAAGAAAGAACATTATGTTGCGGTTGTATAAGTCATTGGTGAGGCTACACTTGGAGTACTGTGTACAACTTTGGTCACCCTGTTATAGGAAAGATGTAGTTAAACTGGAAAGAGTGCAGAAAAGATTTACGAGGATGTTGCCAGGACTAGACGGCCTGAGTTACAGGGAGAGGTTGGCCAGGCTAGGTCTTTATTCCTTGGAGCACAGGAGAATGAGTGGTGACCTGCTAGAGGTTTATAAAATCATGAGGGGCATAGATAAGGTAGATGGTAGCAGTCTTTTCCCCAGGGTAGGGGAGTCCAAAACTAGGGGGCATAGTTTTAGGAGGAGAGGGGAAAGATTTAAAAGGACCTGAGGGGCAACTTTTTCATGCAGAGGGTGGTGAGTAAATGAGCTGCCAGGGGAAGTGGTTGAGGCAGGTACAATAGTATCATTTAAGAAGCACTTGGAGAGGTACATGCAGGGGCGGGGCATAGAAGGATATGGGCCAAATGCAGGAATTTGGGACTAGATAGGTGGGCGCCATGGTCGCCATGGACTTGATGGACCGAAGGGACTGTATCCATGATCTATTACTCTATGACTTCATGACTCCATAATATTTTTGTTGCACTTTTCCCAATATCAGGATGACCAAAAGCACCTCATAGCCACAGAAGTATTTATGAAACACTTACACACATTAATGTACACAAATAGCAACATGATAATTGATTTTTGATAGAAGGACAATTATTGGGTAAGACTCCTACTTGTCTTCAACTTATACAATGGAAACTGCAATGAGCATCTGAGAGGACAGTCACAGGTTCAGTCTAACATTTTGTCTCAAAGTTCATGCCTTTGACAGTGCAGCACTCCCTCAGTACTGCACTACAATGTCAGATTTGTGCTCAAGTTCTGCAGACGGACTTGAATCACAAACCTACTGATCCAGGTTTAAGAGCACTGTCAGTATCAAGGACAATACCTGAAGAAGAGGAGAAAGTACTTGAAGTAAAAAAAACAAAAATAACTTTTATGAGATTGTCCATAACAAATTCTTATTGAACAATGGGCAGTATGTTCTCCCATTCATAAGAAAGGAGAAGTAACTGTTTCCAATACTGTGTAGTCAGTAAGTACTTACTGACCTGAAGAAGCAGTAGGTCAACTAGTGCAATGTCTACAATTTATCTGAATCAGGACTGACACTTTCTCAGCTTATAAATTCTGTCTGATTTCATGAGGTTTCATATTCAGTTTCCACAGCTGGTCAATATTATAGACAATAGTCATACCTAACCACTTCCTCTCAACAGTTTTATAACGACATTCAATAAACTTCTATGACAGAATTTCTTTGTTATTAGTTTATGTTAAGGTCTGGATTTTGGATTCCACGTTCTTAGCATATTTTACATAGCAGGGAGTCAGATTTTCTTTCCCCTTCTTTTCAGTTTAGCAATTGTGAGAAAGTACAATGTTGTCCCTGTTTTCCGCTCCTGTTGAATGAGCCTTATTCTTGTCTAAAAAATTTATATTTTACAAATGATTGCCAAATTGTCTGCTGCACTGGATTATAGACCTAACATGTGAATGAAACCCCTGGACCCCTTTGATGAAAACGATACATCTCTGAGGTAGCAGGGACATATGGAACAGCTTTGGAGCTACAAGTGTTGGCTGTGTTGTGCTTTTGGAAAGCTTGCACATTTGAATCTGGAGCCGTCGTTTCACAAGCACTTCTGACAACCGGTCAAGAAGTAGTTTCAAAGGAATAAGAATTTTAAAAATTCTGTATAACATCACCAGCTTCTGACTTGTGAATTAATGTCTGAAGACTTAACGCAACATTAGAAAAATTGCAAGGAATTTTACTTTGGTTTATCATCATTCTGAAGCAATAGTTTTTGCCTATTGTTGTCATTTATTGTCTTTGAAGTAACCTATAAAAAAGCAATCTAATTTATAGAACCTACTGTCAACATCATGACATGCATGATAGATGCGCCACATTGTATTGTGTGATGAAAAATGTTATTGAATGTTAAGTGGATAAATTTAAGTCATTCTCATTTGTGTACATTCCCTTGTTAAATTTCATGCAGAAGTTGCAACATCAAGAGCACTGTGATAACTTCAGTGTGATTCTACTAGTGTCAGTGAGCAAGCAGCTTCTCACAAACCTATGCCCTCCAGTATTTTACCTTTCCTCTTTGGGAGAAAGACTCCACTGGAATAGTGCAACTATTTGGAATCCAAAAACACTTTGATAGAATTAAAATTGTTGAAATATAATACATAGAACTAAGATGAATTTGCATACCTAGTCATCCAAGTGTTCTATACTGGCGTTTGCTCTATGGAAGCCAGCGAGATGTCTTGTATCTGGTACAGGCATCCCTGGATTTATGAACATTCAATTCACAAACTTTCAGCATATCACCATTGAAGCTTTAGGGTGTGTGCTTTCCATTCACAGAGTGGTTCTCACTATAACAAAATATATTGCCTATCTCTTACCTATAATATATTTCATAAATCTTCCCACTTTATTTTACCTTTGTCAAGATCATCGCAGTCACAGTGTTCTGCTTGCTCTCAGGATTCATCACACTTTATCCTGTGTATCATTCAAAATGCCCCAGCACATCTGAGGATTGCACCTCCAACGACTCATAGCAAGCTGTAGGAGTTAATATCCAGCCGAACATGGAGTGGATGTTTCCATTAGTAGGAGAGCCTAGCATCTGAGGGAACAGCCTCAGAATAAAGGGACATGACATCCCTTTAAAACTGAGATGAGGAGGAATTTCTTCAGTTAGATGGTGGTGAATCTGTGGAATTCATTGCCACAGAGGGCTGCGGAGGCCAAGTCATTGGGTGTATTTAAGGCAGAGATTGAAACGTTATTGATTGGCAAGAGGGTTAAGGGTTACAGGGAGAAGGCAGGAGAATGG
>JARFYF010000036.1:33001492-33011801 GCA_030265395.1 Rhina ancylostomus
AGCACCTGGAAAATGACATTGTACAGACTATATCCCATGAATGACAAAATCATAAAAGTGCTAATGCCAACAAACACCATGCACCAACCAACTCCCCAACAAACCAGAAGCCAAGTAAAAATCTGAGATTTATGTATTTTGTAGGTTTTTCATCACAAATCATCTCGACCTCTTCACCCCGCTCTCTAAAGTAGCATGCAATTATGTACTTGAAACGCATATTGCTGCTGTACTCCCAGAACACTAAAGCAAATAGCTTTCTTCTTCCTTAACAACTGGACATACTCAGTGATCAAGTCATTCAGCATTGAGAAAGAATTTGTTTTAAACCTCAGATCAAAATTACTTGTCAGCTCTGAGTGATCCCAGACAATATTCTGTTTAATTCGCATTTTATCTTTATCAGTTCCACTTCTTCCAAATTGGGTACATATATGTATAAACTCCTCCCAAGTGCAAACATCTCTCATCTTTTAGGACATAGGCTTGCTAGGCCAATTCAGAGGGTATTAAAAAGAAAATCAACCACACTGGTGGGTCTGGAGTCACAAACAAGTCAGACTGGGATAAGGAAGAAAGGTTTCTTCCCATTAAGGACATTGGTGAACCAGATATGTTTTCACAATTATTCAGCAGCTATGCAGTTGTTATTACTAAGGACTTGTATTTTCTTTAAATTCCAGATTATTAACTGAATTCCACAGTTTCCATGTTGAGATCTGAACTCAAACCTCTGGATTATTAATCCAGGCTTCCAGATATTACTATGGCAACTTAATTGCTGAACCATTATTTTATTCATTATAGTTAGTCTGGTTATCATTTCCATTTTTACAAATACTGATAAAAACCATAAATACACAATGAGGCCACTAGCACTAACTGGCAATTTATAGGGCATGTGCTGTGCACATAGAGAAGGCAACAGGATTATAGCGTTGGAGATGTAGATCAAGTCTAAACCATCACTGGATAAACAAACATGGAGAGGAAGGAAGACAGAGAGATAGGACTGGAGCTGCAGTGACAGAGAACTCATTCACAATGGAGCACCCTCACCCATGCTCTACACAGGAAACATTTAACCTTGCAGTCACTGATCTAATATGTTAACTCAATTTCATCTCTTCACAATTTCTGAATATCTCCATTGTTTCTTTCTGATTTCCATGAATATTTGTTTTACAAATTTTTTTTAAAAACTAAAATGCCAAAATTTTAGTACAAATTAATTCAGCTTCGATTTGCTTCCAATGGTGCGTTTAGTGTAAATTATTATTTTTTTCCCTATTATATTTCTATATGAATGTGTAATAGAATGAAGAATGGGAGTTAAGTAGTAAATGTGCCAAAATCACTTCTTGTAGAACTATTTGGCTTACCTGAAGGCGAATTTCAACTTTGTGTTGGTAAACTGAATCCTCTGGACATTCTCTGCGCAGAAAGAGAGCTCTACAGTGACACCTGAACACCACTATTTATCAACAATAGGTGCAGTGCCTCAGAGTTGAACCAAAGTTTACTCTTTAGCAATGAAACAATAAAAATGGGAAAAGTGGTAGTTTCTAACTCACCCTTCCCAAGCAGAGCCTGGCTCCTAATTACAATGCTTTATTACACAGCCAGTACAAGAAAACCATTAAATAGGTGCACTGGAGAATGGATGGGTGGTTGACATCCCTTGTAATACAAACTCCATTTACAGCTCCACAACAGGCTAGCTCTGCCTTTGAATATACAGTACTAGGTTCTATTTTCAAAAAATATTAATATTTGAAAATTCATCTTTAAAAAAGTCAGGTGTACTCATTTTAAAAATTCTTCCACTTATGCAAGAGCCATCAGCTCCACAGTAACACTTGAAAGAAACTAATGCATTTGCAGATATACTACTTTTGATAATGCACTGACATTTAAATGGCTTCTATCCAGGCTTGAACACTGTATTTTACTTTTAATTAACTTGGTTGAAAATGGATTGATTTTTGTGTGAGGATGATGAACCTCTCATCATCTACTATGCTTTTTAACTAGTTTCATAAGTTACTTTAAAAAGAAGCGTGGATCATTTAGATCATTTGTAACGGAATAAAGCATGGGGGGGAGGTGGGGGAATGTTACAACAGGATGGAACAAAGATTGGTCATTAGTGAGATTAATTATTCTAAGATGCAAGGATATTCTGCCCAAGCAATTAAAAATGAGCAATTTATTGTAATTTAGATAAATAGAAGCTGCTTAAAGCAGTGCTTTCAGCCCAGGGGATACTTGAAGATTTCTATCAGGTTTAATTAGTGATATATTGCTCTTCTCTCCACTTGCCAAGAACTGTCTAGTCGGTAAATGGATGTACTGACAATTATGGGCTGAAATACTGGAACATAGGTGGCTGATGGTGTGTGGACGCAGACCAGTTGCTAGTCACAACTGCTCCTATCTGCAGAGAGAACTTTATTTGCAATGTTTTACAAATATATCTAAACTACTGCTGGTTTTAATAAGTTGATTTAATTTAGGGAAATAGTTCCTTTGTAGCATGAAGTGCACTTACATCAATGAAATGCAACTTCCTTCTTCAGCGTCATTCACATTTGTTGGCTAGCTGGATGTTTGGAGTTCTGTAAAGGCTTTTGTATGATAGTTTTAATATTAAATTCAACTTTTTCTTTTGGATTATTGATAACTTAAACTTGTATCTACCAAAGTTCATTTTCTTTCCTCAGCGACATAAATCAGGTCTTCAATCAGATACTAAACGTCCACCTTCAAAAATTATTAATATCTGACATTCTTTTAGAAGAGCAGGTGATGTTCCTCAAAGGCTTCAAGTCTTATGCGTGTCCTAACACTGAGTCAACCTCTTTCTCCTTTTGTTTAACTCAGAATCCAATGCAGATTTAATATAGCTTGTTGTGGCTTTTGTATTAGTAAATCTCCTGTGGCCTTGATCAGGGTTAGTTACAGGAAGTGTTTTTTCTCAACTTAACAATGGAGCCAAACAAAAAATAAATCTGCAGTGAGAATCAAGCGCCAACTATAGAAATTAGCTTCCTGTAACAGGTGCCCAGCAAGTAATGTCAGCTGCAAGCTCCAACAATATTTTAAAAATTAACCCCAGTGTGTGTTTTTAAGCTAAGTTTGTTATAACAATCCAGAATCAAGGCAAGGCAGCACAATGCCAGTGGCTTAAGTACTTAAAATCAGCAGTTCAGCATCTCGAAATGAAAGTGGTCATTAAAATAACAGGTGTTACCTCTAGGTAGTACTAGTGTGACAAGGAAAATAGGCATGAAAAATGGAAGGCACATGAAACTTATTGTCCTTCCCATTTTAAGTTTCCTTCTCAAGCTTGGGGAATGATAGAGGAAACTGGATGATGCAGCTGATTAATATCATGCCCCTTCACCTTTAAAACTGTTGTGTGATTCAATTCAAATGTTGGGATGAAAATATGTGTGCTTTTCTCTAGTACAAGACTTCTATTTTACAAAATGCTTGCAATTTTTAGTGGTTTCTATATGACAAAATAGAGCAAATTGAGAGCCATTTCAGTAGAATTCCCTCCACAGGGAATCTGTGGCATATGTGACCAGGAAACTAGCAGACAGATTAAAGAATCCTTACCACAAGAAGCAATGTAAATCAAGAAGTGCAAATTTAAGTATTTATTCAATATAAAAAAAGCTTAGGAAACAAATTAAATGGGACTCAGAAAAGTAAAAAGAATGGAAAAGTTTTTTAAAAAGTTGGTTTAAAATATAAGTAATTAAAATTGGAAGCTATGAGACTCCACATTGTAAAAGCAAATTTAAAGCCATTAAGTTGTAATTAACGCTTATCATACCCTTAAAATGAACTTGCACTTAATTGAGTGGCACCTAATTTTTTCCTGGTGTGTGTGATGGGCAAATACAGCAATTTCTCTCCCTTCATGTGTTTTAAAGCTATTGGCAAGATAGTAATGTAAAGCAATTTGGAGATGTGCGTGACATTTTGGACAGCAACTTACAGATTTCCCTGGTTTACTGCACTTCTATGGATACTGGAAGCTGCTGTACAATCCAATCTCCTTCACAAATAATGTGATGATGGCCTCAGTATTATTGTTGGTGTAGGAAGTAGCTCAATAAGTTTGTGAAATGATAGTCATTACCACCGGATGCCTACAATGGTAAATAAGGAAAACTAATTCCAAATGGGGAATTTCCTTTTTTTAAGATGGGGGTGGGGGGAGGGGGGAAATGAATATTACAGAGAGTGGAGCAAATTTTGCTCTGCTTCTAATTGCTGATTTACATGAACTGCAGTTGAAGCTCATTTGCTGTCTGAGGTGGACATTAAAGTGTTACGATCCTCAGGAGACAGGCCCTTACTCAACAGCAAGTATTACAGCAATCCCTTATGACAGGTAGCCTGCTCAAAGATGCAGGATTCACTCCAGTTTACTTGCCTATTGATTTTCTATCTTGCTTGTGAGAGAATTCCAGAACTCTGCTCTGACCAGATAACGGAGATCATAAACTTGCTGTTTGGAGCACATGAACTGTCATCACAACATATTAAATTAACAAATTGCTTGATTTGAAAACCCTAAAATGGCTCAGCAGGTCTTTCTGAAACAAAGTATAAGAATAATAGGCTGGATGTATGAAGGAAGGATCATGCTTGGATGAAATGCCTCTGATAACATGGTCAAGATATAGATCAGATGGAAAGCTGGGCAAAGACGTGGCAGATGGAATTTAATCCCAACAAGTGTGAGGTGATGTATTTTGGGAAGGCGAATAAGGGTAGGACACATGCAGTTAAATGGCAGAGCACTAAGGAATGTTGATGAATAGAAGGACCTTAAGGTTCAAGTCCATAGTTCCCTTAAAGTGACAACTGACAGAGATAGGGTGGTGAAGCAGGCATACAGCATGTTTGCTTTCATAGGTCGAGCTATAGAAAATAAAAGTTGGGACAGTGTGTTGCAACTTTACAGAAGACTGGTTAAACTACACTTTGGAGTACTGTGTGCAGTTCTGGTCACTGCACTATAGGAAGGATGTGATTGTGCTTGAAACAGTGCAGAGAAGATTCACCAGGATGTTGGCTGGATTGCAGGACTTTGGTTATGCGGAGGGATTAGATAAGTAAACAAGTTTTCCCCAAGTGAAGGAGGCTGAGACCAAATAGCAGTAGTTAAAATTATAAAGGGGCCTAAATAGGGTAGATAGAATCTTTTTACCATGGTTCCTCAAGAAGGTGGCATCTATCATCAAGGATCCTCACCATCCAGACCATGCACCGTTCTCACTGCTAGTATCAGACAGGAGGTACAGAAGCCCACACCACCCTAAGTTCAGGAACAGCTATTTTCCAACAACCATCAGATTCCTGAACTAACCTGCACAACCCTAATCTTACCTCAGCAATGGAACACTATGGACCTCTTGCACCACCATGGACTTGTTTCTAATTATGTTTTTGCACTAATATCTTGTTTTGCACACTTTTTCTTCACTGTCTTGTGTAACTTATGTTCAATTTATGTTCTGTGTGTGGTCTGAATCTACGTCCCTGTGATGCTGCCGCAAGTTTTAGCATAGTACCATATTTGTGCATATGACAATAAACTTGACTAGTAGGGGTATCAAAAAAAACAAGAGGACGTAGGTTTAAGGTGAGAGGAAGGAGTTTTAAAGGGGATTTGATGGGAAAGTTGTTTTTGTTTTGCTCAGAGTAGTTGATATCTGGAACGTGCTGCCAGAGGTGGTGATAGAATCAGATATAATCATTACGTTTAAGAGGCATTCAGACAGACACTCAAACAGGCAAGGCATACAGACCTAGTGCGGGCAAATTAGTACAAATAGGGAGAAAAGGTCCGCATTGGACATGGTGGGCTTAAGGGCCCATTTCTGTACAACTCCATGACCTCAAGTGACTCACTGAGCTTTATGATGTATTTGAAAATCTCTACTACAGCTACCTAATCAATAGCATTATAGTATGATGTCCAGTGTCTAACCAATCAGACTGCAGCATGGAAGCAAGCTACTGAGGACACATAGGCAGGAACCAAAAATCGACAAAAATTACAGGTGAGTAAAAATTTTATACGAAGTCCAAGGGAAATATAGCCTTAGCCATAAATAAGATGTTGGAGGAAACTCATTTCTAAAACAATGCTATGTATAAATCTGTTGATTACATTGGGCTTCAGTTGGAAGTGGATGAAGATTTGTATCAAATTCCTAAAGGTGGGTCCTTGAAACACAGGATGATGTTTTATTATCTTGTTCCATATCCAATAGTCAAAGACCTAGTTATTTAAAGTGAAGCTGTTTATACCTTTTTTCATCAATTGGACAATACCTGACAATGCAAAATATTTCTACTCGAGTCTACACAACATAAAAAGAGCACAGTTAACAAGATGCAAGTAGCAAAGTAATGTTTTAAGAGCAGAATGTGAAACAAGGTGGTCAAAAGAACATGAACACTGAAAGTAAGAACAACCATGACCAACGGATTTCAAAGTACTCACAAAAGGCACTTAATCAATAACCCTCCAGTAGGAGGTTGTTCAGAATGAGGCTTACTGCACTTAATAACCAGCAAATTTCATTTAGTAACACAATGGTCGGTAAAAGACAAGTCCTACCAAACAAAAGTGCTAATGTTAGACTTGCACTATTGTTGTTTCACTTATCTGGGCTATATCCTTCAAGATGAATAGGTTTAAAAGTACACACAAGGTTTCCAAAAATACTATGGCCTTAAGTGCCTAGGGAAGGTATCATTTATTTTAGTACCAAGCACAACTTACTGTGACATTTTCCTTGTTCTTATCTGTGCTGGGATCCTTATCATTTTGGCCGGCTTTGGTCTCTGACGGTGATTGTTGGACAGTAGGGGCTGGTTGTGCATTTTTATTCAATGCCTCAGAGTTCACTTCTGATTCAGGTTCCTGCTGAGTAGCTGTGGCTACAATCAAAAAAACACACCTGTTAAAACCAAACTGCAGTACTGGAAAGACAAGAACAGTCTTAAATTTGATTCCATCTCAAGAGCTATTGTTTATGTGGAAGAGTAGTCTCATAATAGAGAAAAGTATTCAATTCTGTGCATTTAATACTTAGTTACTATGGATGATTGAATTGTCTATGCCTACAGCTGTTTGGTAAAGAATGATGATGATGCCTACATATTTTTATTGCTGAAGCTTTGAAATAATGGTGGCACAGAAATCAAATGAGATGAAAGACTTGACACTTCACACCTCAGAGTCAGTACCACAGTCATACTGCGACCAAAACAATGCTAGTGTTTTGGTGAAATTTTCTCCCAATTCAAAGGTTAAGGTTGTGGAGCAACAGCTCAGCTTGTCATTATGCTCTCATACAGCATCCAGCCGAGCAGACTCTGGTCTGGTCAGTCCTTCAATGGGAAGCCACTTAGGAATATCAGGGACAGACTTGCTGCCTTGGTAAACAAATAATCCAAGCAACAGACTGAATTCAACAAGAATCTCAGTCACATTGCATATGCTTAAAATAAAAGGTAAAGCTTTCTCAACACACATTTTTAAAATCTCTTTTTTAAACAAAGAAAAATTCATCACTCTGATGTTAAAGTTGGATCATTCAGGTTTAGAGCAGTGGCAAAAATAAAATGCTCCAGCCTGGTTGTAAGCTGCAACTATATACCTGACTGAGTACAAGACTTCATGTGTTCAGGCCAGTGTGCCTGCTGGCAAGGGTAGTCACAGTAGCTGGTGTTCCAGCAACAGTAGAAGATGGCCTCCTTTCTGCAATTTGCACACCATTGTTTCTTCTTGGTTTCATCCACGGCTTGCTGCTTTTCCGTCTCCATCTGTTTCTTCATCTCAGCAACCATGCGATCCTTCTCCTGCTCAAGACTCTGGCGCATCTCTGCCATTGTTAGCTCTGCAAAGCACCAGTTGGAAACCATTCAGAAAATGACCGTAACTTATTTGTCAAAGGTCTGGAAAGAACAGGATTTCTTAAAACAAGGCGGCAGATAACAAATTATTTAATGGCATTTCAATTCTCCATCTTCCTTATTTTATCAAACTATTAGTCAGAAGCAACCTGGAGTGAATGGTTTGAGCAGATTCACCTCTTCTGGGACCTAGAACCATTCTACATCAGACAAAAAGTCCCCAGTTATAGGTCTCCTTCCTTCTTCACTTCATTACTAGAGAGGAACTTCTACACACAATCTGCTCCTACACCACCTCTGGCAAGTAATGCTACCAAAGTAGCAAAAATGCACACCAAAGTGAGCAATATATAATGCTGTTGCAGAGGTGTAAAGAGTTCCATGGAGGACAACACATGCTGAGTGACAGAGTGCTTAAATTTGTTCTCAATCATGAATTGTAGTCAGACAGATTGAGGTAACTAATAAACTAATCTTGAAAAACCAGTGGACTTGCAAGTATGGGAGCCTATTTATGATACAATGTCAAGCTTATTACTTTGAATAAATTTGATTTGGACTTCAGAAAATATAAACCCTCAAAGGTGAGCCATCTTTACAAAGCTGTACCCACGATTTGCTGCCCACTTCCTTTCAATACATAATGCATGCTTTGCTGTTGTATGTTATGTAAGGTAGATAGAAGGCTGTAGAATATTGCAATTAATCATAGTGCTATGAGGTGATACAATGGGAATTTAGTTCTCCTCGTAATAAGTCACCAATTTCAAACAAGGAGGTACCGCAGAAACTGTATTCATTCCAAAAGGGAAGGAAACCCAATATTTTCTCCTCCCTCATCTTCTGGTGGCCAGATTCAGATTGATAGAGCTGCCAAGGGTATCACAGAAAAGTTACATCATTGAAGGAGGGCCTTTGCCCTACTGACTTTGTGCCGGCTCAGTGCAAAAGCAATCCACTGGGTCCACTCCCTCACCTTTTTAAACAATTCCCTGTAACCTTTTCCCCTTTCATGAACATATCCAATCCTCTTCTGAACACCAGAGTCAACTCTCCCTCCACTTCCTGCCACCACCACCCAGCCTGTCCCCAGCAATGCAATCTGGATTCTACCCAGTCGCTGCATAAAAAGGTAATTCTTCGTGTCACTTTTGGCTCTTTTCCCTGGATTCTTTGTTCTCCTTGATTCTTTGTTCTCTAGATCTTAACCCATCTGCCAACAGGAAGAGTTTCTACAATGAGTTGGTTGTCTGTTGGTCAAAGGATGTTGTGTAATTAAGATACACAGAAAAGCAAAAAGAAATTTTTGTCACGTTTCAGCCAGGCACATGAAAAATAAGTCTAGGCAACTGGAAGGCCTACCTTCCACTCATCTCACTTGCGCTGAGAGGGAAAGACACTGAAATAAGGCTTTGACACTTCTCATGAGGGAAAGGAAACTACTTTACATTGGCTTCTCATCTCGCATAGTGATGCATTTCTGCAATTTCCTGGTCAGGATAATGAACTATAGCACAGAAAGGACCAACTAAGATGATCTACTCAACCAATACACAAACTAAAAAGGAAAGCAAGACCCATTTGTGGCACATACCAAGATTATGCTTCATTTCAGCAAGCTCCTGCTGATGCAACCACTGCAGTTTATCGATTTCAATTTTCATTCGTCGAATCTGCCAGAGGACAAAACAAACCAGCAATTGAGGTTGGTCGATTGATGTCAGTTGACATTATTTAACAGTAAGACTCCAATTTAAATAACTAACCTCTGCTATTGTGCTTCCAGAGCTATTTTTGGAGAGATCATTGTAGATTTCAGTCATTGTTCCTTTTATTGCTTCCATCATCTAAAAAGTAATGGTTGTATCAGTTAATTTAAAAAAAAGGCTACAGAGTGAAGTTGAAGATAGTAGTTAATCAAAGGAAAAGATTATGTTGTCAAAAAATAAAAGCAGTAATCCCAAGGATTGGGAAAATTTCAAAATTTAGCCAAGGAGGATCAAACAAAATGAAGAAATTAGTGGGACTGTAAATGGATATATCCCCAAGACTTGATGACCAGTATCTTAAGGTTTTGAAAGAGGTAGTAATGGAGACGGTGAATGAACTGGCAGGTGACATTAAAAATTTCAAATTCTATGACAGTTTCACAGATTGGAAGTTGCAAACGTAACCCCACTACTTAAGAAAGGAAGAAGGGAGAAAATAATAAACTCAAAATCTGTTAGCCTGACATCAGTAGTAAGGGAACTGACTAAGAATATTACTCTTTATTTTGGTGGTGATGACAGGCAGTGTAATTATTTCAGCACTTGGCTATTTTGCTAATTAATTAGTCATGTTAATTAATCAAGAATTT
>JARFYF010000036.1:33015139-33025967 GCA_030265395.1 Rhina ancylostomus
AAAATATTTACTCCTTAAAAATCTGGTTTAACTTTTATTCCTCAAATTATCAACAAGTTTTCAGGCTAACCTCCTATTAAAATAGGGCCAATCAAGACAAAAAAGAATACTCTATGCTCCTGCCCCAAGCTAGCACTAAGGAAAGCATGGCTCCGGTTGTAAAAATTAACATTCAACATCAAAAAAAGCCAAACGAGATTTTTTTTTAAAGAAAGCAATAAACCTTATTCACTAAAAGGAGGAAATACTTTGAAGAAAATACTTCTTCAGGCATTCCTTCCTGTTTAGGTTATTTTATTCATTTATTTCAACACATTAAATAGTAGTACTGAAACTTACACCAAACCAATAAATTTCTGATTTAACTAAGTCTAAGGTTTCTACTTCTCAGCGAGTCAAAGTGTTTACTTGTATCATCATTTGGCAATTCATGCTTTTAAAAAAAACTCCAAATCCCAATGTGTTTTTAGTTTGTTAATATTAGATCATTCAGTTTGGTGATCCTATTGTTACCTTTAGATGTTAATGTGCTTGTTAATCAAGTTACAAATTGCCTCCAACAATCCTATGATTCCATAAACAGTTGAACTGGTCGTCTTAGATGGAAAGTTTGATGAAGTGTTATTCAGGACTAATACCACACAGCATCCAAATCCAACCATGATGTAGTAAACACAACCGTGACTAAACACCATCCAGATTCAACAGTGAGAATAGGTGTAATATCATTAAGGAAGGAGTAATATCATTAAGGAAGGAATAATATCATTAAGGAAAGCACAGGTTTAAATATACATACTTTCTGCATTTGATGCAGCTGGTGATTCCTTCAGTGTTGGTGTTGGCTCCTTTTTGCTTTTCTCCCCCTTCTTGCCTTCTCGTACAGTTTCTTTGCTTTCATCCCCCAGATCTATAACCAGTTCATTGTCAGAATCAGAATCAGAGTCCAGTCCCAAATGCACTGTTGGAGAATCAGTCTCATCTTTATTTCCTAGTTTCTCCTTTGCGCTTTGATGCAGATTTTTAATCTTCTCAACATGTTCTTTATCTGAATCCCCATTTGCCTTTTCCTTCCCCAAAGCCTCATTTTTGGCCACAACAGAATTTGGACTGGTCTCCTGCTTCACTTCACCATGAACTACTAAATGTTTAAGTTTCTTTTTCACGAAAGGTGAATCCTTTTCAGTCCTGGTACCTTCCTTTTCCTCTCTATCTTCTTGTCCATTATTTAGCTTTGGGCCTTCATCACTGGCATATTCACTGTCAGAGGTGTCTGATTTTTCTGAATCTTCAGAGTCACTGTGTTCAGCTCCTGCATCAACATCTTCAGAAATCTCATTTATCCCTTAAGATAAGAATATATAGAATTTTTAAACAGTACCAAACAACACCCAGAATATCATCAATGAAGTCTCAAAAATAATTATATGCTTCAAAAATTGATGATAAACATATAAACTGAAAGAATATTCTAACACAAGAGTCCACTAACTCCATTATTGGTAACATTTCCTATTAACTAATATCATGCTATAGAGTGCAATGTGTCAATACCAGCTATTGGAGCAAGAAATAATGGTGACTGATGATACTTTAAAATAAATATGTGATTTCATAGTACAAGTAGAATTTATTCAATTTATAAATCTCCATGGAGATTAAATAGATGCAAGAATTTAATCTAGAACATAATTTGCATAAAATATCAAAGATGATGGTCATGATTTATAAGTGATTTAGACCATCTGGACCAGATCAACTTGCCACACAGAAAAATCCTTAAAATATTTTTACTTTTGTTTAAGTTTGTTAAGTTTAAGCACAATAATCTGCTGACATGGCTGTGTTGGGAACCTGGCATGAATTCCTCCCCTCCGCAGGGATCCATGGCTTGGAGAGATCCTATGAGTACTGAGGCAAACAGCTCAGCTGCTGGGCACTGAGATGTGGGGCTCAGGGCTGCACCCTGGCTGACACAGTGAGTTCAAATCATTTCTGGAGATTGGCTGCACCGACTCCATTTGTGGACAGACCATCCAGATCCTATGGTTTCATTGATCATTTTCTGTTGTAGGTGGTAGAAGCTATTGACTCCCACTCTCAGATGAATGTTACCATAGAGAAATCTCACGGCAAGGGAAAACTTTGTAGCTAGAGCAAAAGGGAATGCATCACATTCAGCTGTTGGTAAAGGGGGAGACTGTAGAATCCAGGCAGTATGTCAACACATGGAGCACTACTGCTCTGGCCCACCGATAGCCTGCACCCACTGTGCCAGTCAGGGTGTAGCTCCAAGCCCATCAGTGCCAAACACCCCCAGCTTGCCCAACACCAGCCTTCATACACAGCTTCTCCACACAAAGCCACAGGACAAATCACTGCTGGATTCACACCAGGTTCATGGCACAGCTCCACACAGCAATGGAGAGGGTGGGGGGTTGCATCAAGTTCCCTGCACAGCAGTGATGTCAATAACCTATCTAATGACCCCTTTTAGCTCCAATTCCATCAGCGCTCTCATTCCTGGGAACACCACCTGAACACTAAGTGAGGTACCAGTGTATAATTCACTATGAGAAAAGCAATTAATGGGAACTATTGAGAAATTAGAATACGAGGGGATATATTCTATAACAAAATAAAGCAGATATTACCTAGCAAAAATGCAATATTTTAAAATTTATAACTGAAAAGATAATAAAATCACTTAAAAATGCAATTACATAGATTACTGCAAATACAAATAATTAGCAGAAACTCCAGTGTGAATGCTTGGAACTTCCAGATAGCTCCTCCTGCATCATGTAAAGTGGTATTTGTGTGGAGTCCTTAACTGGCTGACATTTATGGGTAAATGACAGTTGTTCTGTGCAGAAATGCCCTATAAATTCCCCAAAACATCTCAGCCAATAATATTACAATTCTCAAGTGAACATTGCCTATAATAAGGAAATCTCTGCATTAATTTCTTCCTTTTTTGCTGGTTTACAACTGAATACTGCAGAAATCCTAGTAATTCAATGAAGTTTTTAATCTTTTCTTTACCAGTGGGCTATTTCATAACAAAGAAACAGTACTCCCTCCTCAAAAGATATCACACAAATGCAAATCCCAAAAGGGATCATTAGATATTATCAAGAGCCATAAATTAAAATAAGTTGTGCCTCAAATCAATTAACAATGCCTTTGGAAAATTGAATATTTTGTTTTCTGAGCTACAAGGCTTTATAACCTTGTCCTGCATTCCAAATAAGGTAAAGTGTTATCATTGGGACATACACTTGTAGAATGCCAAGCAAGCACAAGACTTACATTGACTGTTATATTCAAGTTTTTGCCAACGACTCTTCAATGCAACTAATCAAATAATCTTTGTGATGATCAGAATACAAATACACTAGACACAAGTTAAAAAGCCAGAGAAGCCGAATCAAACATTTTAAAATCACATCTTAGACTTGGCAATTCCAGACATAAAATGCTGGATTCCCAACTAAGTGCAAGCAAATACAAACCTCTACCTCAGAAATCATTAATACTGGGCTTCTCTTCAATACATAACCTTCAGCAGTTCACATCCAACATGTTGGTTTGACTGTTCATTAAAATGCATCACTCCAGCTTGCAGAAGATGTGGGAAAACAAACTTGTCTCTCAAACACCACACACCCCAGATGATCAAACAGATAAAAAGGCAAAACACCAACTCTCCTGCCTTCCTAACCATTAACTAAGTTTGGGAAAAAAAATCTAAGTAATTATACTTACCTTCCAAAGAAAAAAAGTAAATCTTTCTTTAAGTCTTACATTTTATTTTTAAATAGTAAACACATTCTCACCTAACTGTGCTTTACAACTTTCTATGGTCTTATCGAGATTCAGCAGGAAGCTGCTCCGGACTGGTTGCTTTTTGGGTGAAGTGAGGAGCACAGGAGCTGACTGCACCACAGATTCACTCAGCTCTTTGAGATCCATCTCTGCTTTACTGCGATCTATTATATGAGAAGACAGAATAAAATATTAATGAGAAAGCAAAATCAATTACATGGGATCAGCCTGATGCAAGCCTCTGTTGGAGACATCTGAAAAGACAGAGAAGTAACCCAGAGCCAATTTGGAACATGGGCTCAGAATACTGATCATTCTAGAATGCTGTGTTAGAGATGGTATGAAGACAATTGAGTTTGGTGAAGCAATGACACCATGGCCCTTGAAACAATAAACTGGACAGAATATCAAGTTATTACTGTTTTAGGTCCAATACAGAGATGAGCAGCAGTGTTGCTGAAGACACAGAATAAGTAATAAAGGCAGTAAACAAGCTTTCAATCATACCAAACATTTGATATTGAAAACTTCAGGAAAAGCTCCCTACTCTATCTATCATGTGGCCTCCAATATACAATGAAAAACAAATAATAAAAATAACTGGAACACTGTGCTACTGGGAACTACTTTGTTGAATAATAAAAACAATGTATTTTTTTAAGATAAAGCAATATGCTTTCAATCCTATTCATCTATATCCCTCTCAAAGAATTTAATTCTTCCCTCCAAAGTCTCTTCCCCAGAAAAGCCTAGAGAAAATGGCACACACCAGTGGACAGTCCCAATGCATGCAGATACACTGCTCCCACCCAATCTCTTCATCTCACTGTAGGTTGACTAAAAATCCCACAAAGCCAATGGAAAAACATTTTGTGGTCACAACTAACCAAGGTTTAGGTTAAGGATGCTGCCCGTAGGAGGGGTTTTCAAAGTCCTTTCTGATTTAGCAGCAATGGGAGTGGAGGACTGAGGAGAGAAGGGTTTTGGGCTGCCCGACACACTGCCAGCTTGACTCGTCTTCACAGATCCAGGAGAAGCTGAAAGAGGAAACAAACTGGATCAATGTGGAGCTGGCAGAGAATTTCAGGTTTCGAACATCGTTTGTAACCTGCATCACAACTGAGCATGAAGTCAGTAGGAGAAAGGTTTGTCACTCCACACAGAGCAGAGCCAAATGAGCGGAATTATCCGTCTTGCAAACACAGAATCTATCGAACTAATGAGGGACCCCTTCCTTCATTCTTAAGATAAACTTCATTGAGCAGATAAATTCGATATTCACATCTCCCTTGTGTTCATTTGGAACTACAATGATGCGTTAAGAATCTTGATTAAAATGGAGTTAATTTCAAGGCAATTGACAACCCAGCAGACCAAAGTGGCAGTCCCCATTACTTAAAAGAGGATCTTTACACACTGGTGTCACCAGCATATCATCTCCAAACTACTATTCTCAATGGAAATGGCATACAAAAATATTATTTAAAACACCAGAGCATCTATTTTTACATCTTTTCACTTTGCTTTGGTAGCACAAATTCTCAGGAGTATCTGTCTTATGACTCAGCACAAATCATTTCTGCCTCCCAATATAATTAAATGGATACAGTCAGCCATTCTCAGTTCACCTGTGGACTAACACCAATCTGATTCAGCACTCCCTGCTCTACCGTGATGTCTGAAAAACAGAACTCAGTGCAGGACAACCTAAAAATCAACCAGGATCTCAAATATCTTTAGACAACTTACTGGGAACGATGTGTTATCCAAAGAAAAGGAATTATACTGAAAAGAACTCATCAATCAAATTAATAAGCACAAATTTAAGGATTCATAAAGGTTCAACCTCTCCTTTCACATATCTTCAGAAAAAACTTGTTGCCTTTCTGTTTTTTCCTCCCATTCCATCACATGCTGGCCCAACATTTCTTTTGAAAATCAATTGTTAAAATTAGAGGACATCATACCTGTGCTCCGGTCAATGAAGTCCATGGACTCCTCACTTGCACTAAAGTGACTGGAAGCTGCTTTCATGCTCTTTTCTGCAGGTTCAGTTTCTAGGTCAGAACCGGTGTGCACCGAAGAGTTGGTGCTCATTGGTGAGCGGGGTGTGTCTGTTAGTGAAATTCTCTGACTTGGACCACCGATTAACACAGACTTGCTGAGAACTATTTTTGGTGATGCTGTCATATCAAAGTTTAGTTTGATTTTTTCATATTTATCAGGCTTAGCAGTTCCTGCTGCTGGGTTCTGGGGATCTTTCAGCATCTGGAATTGGTTGTTGGGAGTGTACGGTGACCGAAAAGGTGCATAATTGAACGTTCCAAATTTTTTACGAATGTTCTCCACATATACTTCCATTTCTTGCATTGCACTGTTGAAGATGCTTTTAGTCTTTTTTACAGAAAAGGGAATTTCTCTGGACATGAGGTAGCAGTTATTTATTGGAACCCAAGCCCTGTGTGTAATAGAAAATGTGTTCAATTAATACCTTGGTTGGATTTACTGGCCAATATTTTTCTCATCATCTCCAACACCAAAATGACAAAAGCACACAAGTCCTTTCCCAGTCGAGGAGCAGAATATGCTTTGATCCAAAGGCCAGAATGTACAAGAAAAAATTTCAGAGATATTTAATCTGTTTCTTTTCCTCACTTCAAGCTAATTTCAATACTCATGTTTGTAGCCTCCTGACATCCAATGCATCCCAGTGTGGTAATGGTGATTAGAAAATTCTTCCCCATGTTTTCAAAATCCTCCTTGGTATTTTGGGAAACTATCCTCTTATCTCTTCACATGGCCAAGAGTCAAATTGTGTTAATGCTTCTGTGAAGGGCTTTGGGCTATTTTGTTACACAATTGGAGCCACATCAGTGCATAGAATTATTACCAGGATTGAATAAATTAAGGGGATAACTACACACATTGCAAAAATGCCAGATAACAAGTAGAACCCTTCTCCAGTGCTGAAATGATTCTATGATTCCAAGCAGCTTGACATAATGCAGGACAAAGCAACCCACTTGACTGGTGTCCCATCAACCACCTAAGGTATTTCTTCCCTCCACCATTAATGCACAGTGGCTGCAGTTTGTACCTTCCACAAAATGCACTGCAGATACTTTTCCAGGCTAATTTGACAGCTGCTCCCAAACATTCAACCTGTACCATTAAAATGATCAAGGGCAGCAGGTGCACGGGAACACCACCACTTGCAGGTTCCCCTTCCGGTCAGATAGCATCCCAATCTCAAAATATACTGCTGATCCTTCATCATTGCTGGTTCCAAACCCTGGAACTCCCTAACTGATACTACTGTGGATGGATGGTTTAAGAAGAATCATTCTTTAATTTAGAGGTTCATGACAGACCCTACTAATTAAGAGTGGATTGGTGTCCTGATCATTCTGGCCTCAAGATATGTGTTCATGCCCTAGCTCTGAGCTCAGTAATGAAGGAGATATGTTCTGGATAAACCTACTAGATTATACAGTACAAGTTAATGAAAAGCACAAAGGATGCCATGGGGTTCTGGCAATATTTATGATAGTGCAATTAAAACTACAAGATTTTTAAGTGGACAATTAGTATTTCTTTTAATTACTTAAGAGCCATTTTCAAATGTTTTCAAAACAAAACTCTCTGATCAACTGCCTGATTCAGTTTTCTTTGCAATACAGATTGGTCCAAGAGAATATTATAAAGAATTTTCCATACGTAACAAAATAATTCACCTGTCATGTTGACCAAAGAAACGTGCATCAACTTGTCCGTCCTTGTCCCGAAGTGCTTTCGCGGGCCAAAATGGAAAGCCTTTAAGCTTTGCCCACACAAGTGGGTGAGGATTACTCTGCAAATAAAATACAAGTATGTTTGGGTGGGAAGGCAGGTAAATCTTGCAACACAAGAAAAGAACTGTTTGAAGATCACTGCGTTGCTGAATGCAAAAACTAAAGTAGAACATGAAGAGTTACACATGTTCAATGCAAACAATTCCAATTGAAAAGATTGGGTAACTGCACCTAATAAACCACATACAAACACAAGTTTTCAGTGGAACACACTGCACGCCATAGACACAGCAACCATTTGAAAGGACAGTTTGACCAGCACACTTAGCAGTTACTTATAGCACTCAGCTACCTGGTAACATTTTGCCAGCTTTCCCCAGAGCTTGGGGGCTACTATTTGCAACCTAAATTATGACACTGAAACAACCAGACTATGCTCCAAAGCCTCTGTGGAGACTGGAAATTAAGAGGTCAGCTTAACTTTGTGTCAAAAGTATTACTCATTATAATCATTCATAAGCAACAACAAAACTTGCCACTGTACTTGTTTTGAATTAGTTTTTTTGGGATTAGAATTCTATTCCTTAAATTCAGCAGGAAACTATATCACAAGGCTTTATAGGTTTTTCCTTCACAGGTAGTGGCAAAACAGTAGAAGTGTGCCAAAAATATGATGGTGCATTTGATGAAAAATACCATATGTGAATGGTAATCATACAATGATTACCGTCTGCCTGAAAAACAGGCCTATTCCACCAGACTGAATAAAGACTCAGAACTGATGAAAGATTAAAAAGATAAATGAAAGTTAGGAATGTAAAAAGGAAATAAACTATTCTTCATGGAGGACAGGAGGATACAAGTAGGAAATTCACAACCATTGAACAGCATTAGGAACTTTATCACTGACCCACAGCAGGAATAACAGATTTAGAGAGTGAACTCACAATAATGATATATGAACTTGGAGCCAACATTCATCTTTATGAATGAGATCAATACCCGATGAGAAGCATGATGGATGGTTTTAGAAATATTTCAGAAATGTTTAAACTTCCTATTCTCTCCTTGACCAACCACCCACTACCAACCAGTGAACTGATGAAAATATTTTTCTCTAAAATTACTTTTTTGAGTGTGGGCACAATGACTTAGAATAGCAACATATGGATTCTGGAAAGAACGAGTAGAAAGATTTTCTTCAACTACTAGTTGTGCCATAACGCAAACCAAAAATCATGAAAAGGTCAATACATACATACATAATTAAAGAGACCATTGACAACAATTAATTATATTCTCAATGAAAAATATATTGGTCTTGAAAGCAACCATTGCAAAATTGAACAGACATTGAGTAGGGCTCTTCTGGTGCATTGGAGGTCACATTATTGTAAACTGGCAGGATATCGTATCATACAAGTCACAGTTCTATTATTCAGCTCTTTAAGTTCAACTGAGTGTGACAAACTGCTTCTTTTGATGCCACAAGGCAAATTTGTCAATATCATCCTGGATCAATTAAAGCCAAATGTTCATTAACACATCAACAGGTCAATTAGAGGTCAGATTAGTTTTAAATTAAACTCCTTAAGTCAATTAGAAAGCATTTCCTGCTGCTGGCAATTTTTTTCCACTGTGTTTTGGATTTGATTGTCTTGCTTTCTTTCATTCCTATGGTGAGTGTATACATATCGATCTGATGATCAGGATATAGTTCAACATTTAAGAGTCCTACAGGTGAATAACACTAATGGCAATAAAAAAGATCCAAAATAACCAAAAACAAAGTTGAGCTTAAGTCCAAGTATCCTTGTCAAGTGCACAAGCAGTTGCTTGATTCAATGGACATTTTGATGTTTACAGTTTACAAAACACTTGAACTTACACAAGGCTCACAGAACCAGTTGTCTCTCTTCTGGCATGCAGCCAAATAGCATTCTGGACAAACTTCAATTTCATTCATCTAAGAAGAGAAAAACATTAGCTTGAAACCACATACTTTCTTCAGTACAGCAAAGCATCAACAAAGAAACAAACAGTGAACAGCTGGGAAAGTGAGCAAAAGTATCTGACAGAAAAAAAGAAAAAGACAGATTCTTATGGAGAATTTTACCAGAAAGGTTCAAAGAGTTTTTCTCTTTCTGAGACTGAGTGATCTGAATGGTTTGTTTAATATTGTGCTTCCATTTTATGAATAACACAGGTTTGATCCAAAGTAAATGACCCTTCTGTACTGTATTAATAAATCCAATAAAATCAGAGTATAGCAATAGATATTATAGATCCACCTTGCCAATACTTACTTCATGCTCGCAGATCTTTATGATCACTTTAGCTGTTGCTGTTAATTTGTGATTGGCTGCAACACAAAAATCTATTATTTATTTTAAAAACAGAACACAGTACAATACTGACATCTCATTTAATAACACATAGTTAATAACTACACTGTTACACATCTCTGATTTGTTCCACATCTGCTTGACTAAGTGGGATTTTTCTCATCTCTAAACCAGAAGGTGATGGAATCCAATCAGGATGAGCACAAGCTATGTGTACATTGTACAATGCAAGATTGAAGGTGTCACATTGTGAAAAATGCTCTCTTTCAAATGAGATGGAGCTCATTTTGACTCATTCAGATTAATATAAAAAAACCTAGGCACATGTTGTGAAGGACTGGGACCTTTCCATGTTTTCTTTCTGCACCATACTGTTGAAAACGATCCATCGCATGGTAGTTTATAGCTCTTTAACCTATACGACATCATCCATTGAGTAGTTGAGGAATACAAGCCATAATTTAATCCTTAACCCTCTGCTAGGAGAGTAAGAGAAGTATATGGGGCAGAAAGGAGAAAAAGTTCCTATTCAATCATTACCAGCAACTTTTGCTTCAAATTCCATGACTGCATTTTGTCAAGGTCGAGATTTGATAGAAAATTCTCCTTGAAGTTGTCATACTTTAACTAAATCCTCAATTCTTGCTATTTAAAGCTCATCATTAGTTGCCCTGGAGAAGACAATAGTGGGCTTTCTTCTTGAACTACTGCAGTTTGTGTGCTGAAGGTACTCCCAGAAGGTGTGTGGGAAGGAAATTCCAGGATTTTGACTCAGTTCCAATGAAGGAATGGTAATAGATATCCAAGCCAGTTTGCAAAAGAATTCCAAATATTCCCCAACCCTTCATTTCCCTTTCCCTTCCA
>JARFYF010000036.1:33039404-33066228 GCA_030265395.1 Rhina ancylostomus
CAAGTGATGTTGTTATAATACTAACTGGCTATTTCCTGCATTAAAATGACCAAATTGGAAAACCTAGGATTAATGGTCTTTGTAAAAGTAGGAGAAAGTTGAATGCAAGCATGATAAATGAATATTTATATAAAAAAAACTGTGTACACCTCTGGCAACATGTTTGAACAAACCAGATATCAGGCAAGATATATTAAAGCATTTGCTGCATAACCACTCCTTAAGTAATTGGAGGATTGGCAAAGTGACTTTATTTCTGTGGTGCTCAGAATTGGCCAGCTTGCACTTGCAATTTATTACTTAGGAACAGCCTTCCCCAACAATCAAAGCAGTATATGAAAATTCACAAGCTAATACTGAAATCCACACCATACTGAAACCACCATTAGGATGTGAAATCACATGTAGAGTTAGTAGCTGAGGTTGTCTGCTGGGCTTTTCTGCATTTATGTGACAGATACTTTCTATTCAGTTGGATGCAAATGTCATTTCTAAAGATCTCTCGTTATCATGTTAAGATACCAAGTATACATCTGTTAGTTTCCCTCTACCACTGCCCTCACTTTTTTTAAATGGACGTCAGAGCTTTAGAATGGTTTATTACACAACACTGGTGACCTGCCAGAGTTTTAGATCATATTAAAATGAGTTTTAAATCACACCTTAAATGAAAAATCAGTCTGAGTTTCTGGTTCATGTGAAAGGAGCATTTTCATATATCTATGCTTGATTAATGAAGTCAGCCTTTCAAATTTGCTTGAAAATCATTGTTCAGACTATAAAAGTGCTGGAATTGCAAACTTATGATCATAAGCAAATCTGCATGGACATATGACAGTTCATAATGCAAATGCAAGCTATAATACAACACAATGTTTTTCAGCCACATTTTTCATATGCAAATGACAGATGAGAAGTGGAACTACTACAGTTCATGAATCATCTTTCCAACACATCTATAAAGAGTGGAAATGACATTGACACCTGGTTGCAAAATTATAGTTCATTCTATTTACTGCAAGGCGTAACCTTTGATATTTAAAAAATATGATTACCCATGATTGGTGTGTAAATGCAACGACAAAAATAAAGGGAAGGCACAAAGGCAATGTGAAGAGACAAATACACTGAGTGAGGGTGAAATTTAAGAAGACTGTAAAACTAATACAGATGTGACAGAAATAAATATCAGACTCATGCATATACTAGAGGCTTCAAGTATTAGCATCCTATTGGACTGACTGTTTAAAAGTAAACTTACAGTTTACAATTAATCACAGATTAGCAGTGACTGATGAAGTCATTTAAAAGAGATGAATAAAAAGGTGGTTTGTTTTGGAATTGTTTTTACAATGAATACATGTGAATAAAGTCATAGAACCGTTCAGGGTTCCAAAGGGAAGCTGTCCTTTTTAATAACAGCACGGTGCAAGTTTTGGGCTGAAAACTTTTACAGTTCCAAATTCACATTGGCCAGCCACTGCAAAGACTTTGTAAATAAAATCCAGGTGTCTCATTTTCAATGATCCAAGTATTTTCAGAATAGTGCTACTCCTGGAGGAAGGCATTAGGAAGCTGGCAGCATTGGAGTGGATAATTGAAGCGGCTTAAGTCAACACAGCCAAGGATGTTCTTGGACTTTAGTTCTATAAGCTATAGTTACATCATCCCATGATGAATCAGATCCCTATCGCTTTTGTTAAGGAACATAAAGCATGCATCTCAGTATTCAGTTCCAATTCCATTACCCATTGGGGAAGAGCCCAAAGGAAGGGCTAGTCATGTCACCTTTTGTCAAGTAAGTACTGTCTCTGGATTTTTTATATGATGTAACCAGTATCAGCAACTTTTCCTCCCACCTCTACTCACCTTAAGAGGCAAACAGTTTCCATCCTTGACATCCTCCTCTTTCTTGGCAATATAGTCACCATATACATGTGTAATGATGAGACCTCCAACACATTTCCTGTCTCATCCTGAGGCTCCATGCTATCTGAATAGTATCCAACATCTCTCTTCAACCTACCATGCCAACAAACTTAATGCACTTGCCATTACCTCACAGCTTCCTTCCTTGTTGTCCTCCTTGATCCAAAATGGAACTTTCAATCCCATTACAAAACCTACTTTCAGTGAAGTGATGGAAGAGATTACTGGAAGGCCAGGAAATAATACTGGCCAAACTCACTTTGGGTTCCATCATGACCATACAGCCCTAGCCTTGCTCCAAATATGGAGAATTACAGAAATGATCTGACAGTAGCTGCCTTGACATAAAGACAACATTTAGCCAAACACGACATCAAAAGAGCACTAGTAAAACCAAAGTTAAGAAGAATCGAGGTAAGTACTCCCCACTGGCTAGACTCCTGCCAAGTATGGAGGAAAATGGCAGTGGCTATCAGAGGCACTGCAACACTAGGATATTGCTATAATTGGTCCTCAGGACAGCGACTCATGAATAATCAATGATTTCATTAATAATCTTCCCTGCATCGGAAGATTAGAGGCAAATATAGTTGCTAATGGATCAGAAGGAGTGCATTCTACAACATTAATGTGCGACTGAAGTCATGTTGAAGAAGGGAGCACTTCAAATTTTTGCAGCAATGGAATCAATCTTGAGACAAGAGAGACCTGTACAAAATGGATGTCATAGCTGGCAAATTCACACCAAGCTGTCAGGGTTAGGCACCTGCATGCAACTGTAATAAGGTGCACAAGAGTTGGAGTGGTAGATGGCACCAGAGCAGAAAATGGTGCCATCTTAAATGGGAGCCGACTAAGTGAGAGTATGAGAAGGAAAAAGAAACGGATCTAGAACATGTGTAATCCAAAGAGCATCATGAATAAGTTTAGTGAGCTGCAGAAATAGCTGTGAGAATGTGATAAATAAAACATGACCAACTAAAAATAGTCAGGATTAGGCAATTAACTCTGATGGATACAAGACGTTTAGAAAAGATGAGGGAGGAGAAAAAAGGAAGTGAGGTGGCAGTATCGATTAAAGGAGATATGATAGTGCTGGAGGGAGAGTGCACCCTTGAGAAGCCAACTACAGAATCTATTTAGTTAAGCATTAGGGAATGAAAATGGAGCCATCACACTACAGAAGTATTCTATAGGTTTCCCCAAGAACAAGTGGCAGCAAGAGGAGCAAGTTTGCAGGGAAATTACAAAAATGTGCAAGAACAATAGTTGTGAGATTGCAGTATTTCAATGAACGCTTTCATAGATTGGAATGACATCAAAGGACAAACAAAGCAAGTCGTTCCCAAAATGAGCTCAACAGTATTTCCTTGATGAGGACCTATCTGGGCAACGAGTCACAAGACATTGTTGGATTTAATTCTGGGAAACGATGTGAGCCAAGTGTATCAAGGATCAGGGAAAGGATACTTGGGAAGCAGTGATCATTAAATTATATAAGGTTTAGATTAACAATAAAATAAAGGGCATGGAACAATCTAAACAAAGTTTCTCAACTGGAGGATGCTTACTCCATTGGGATGAGAAGGACTAAGGTAACAGAGAATCAAATACCAAGTGACCCTTTAAAGGGGAGATGTGAAAATGTCACCTAGCTTGTACTTGAAGCAAGCTGGAAAGTTAAGAGAACAATAACCAGTGCTCCCTAGATGACAAAGAAGCATACACAAGAAGAGGTTGTATGATACACATCAGCAGAATAACTCAAGCGAATCAGACTTGGTGCCATTTAATATAGGAAACACAGAAATCTTCTGCATCCATGGGTGGGGCCAATTAGGAATAAGTAATGTGAAATAAACACAGAGGATGATGAGCTATAAAACCAGAGATGTTTACTGATCAAAGGAAGCCTTTCAAGCTGTGCATGCTGATCAAAGATGGATTTTATGTTAATCCAATTTTTAGGTCAGTCTCTACCAATGACTATGTAGATATGGCAGACTAGTACAATGGCAGGTAGTCAGAGTATTTTTCCCCAAGGTGAAAATGTCAAATACTAAAGCGCATAGCTTTAAGGGGAGGAGGAGGAGGAAAATTTAAAAAGGAGATTTAGGAGGCAAGTTTTTTTTTAAAACTACAGAGAGTAGTAGTTGTCTGGAACATGCTGCCAGGGAGGTGGTGGAAGCAGATATGATAGCAACCTTTAAGAGGCATTTAGACAGGTACATAACCAGGCAGGGAATGGAGGGATATAGACCTTGTGGGATTAGTTTAAATCAGCATCATGGGCATAGACATTGTGGACTGAAGGGTCTGTTCCTGTGCTCTACTGTTGCACATTAGATGTTCTATGATGAGTATGCTGTCAAAATCCAAGTAGAAGATAAAAGAAATAATAGGGTGAACTTTGATTAGGAAAAGATCCTGAAAAGGCTGGTTATGCTTAAAGTAAACAAGTTCCCTTGTCCACATAGAATGCATCGTTGATTGTTGGGGAAGGTGTGGTTGGATGCTGTAGAAGGGCTTGCCATAACCTATCAATAACTTCCAAGATGAAGAGGATGTGCCATGTTTAAAAGGGGTGCAAGGAAATTACAGTTTAACCTTATGTTGTGGAGAATCGCCTAGAAAAATTAATTTGGGGAGAACATTCAACCCATAACTGATTTGTTTAAGGTAAATCATGCTTGACTAATTTGAGTGAATTTTTCCAATGTGATAAGAAATTGAAATGTTGACAAAAGGAATGCAGTAGTAGTTGCTGTGGACATTCTAAAAGTAATAGATCCACATAAAAGACTGGCTAGCAAAACTGAAGACAGCAGAATTAATATGAAAGTCATTGTGAGAGTGAAAAGGCAATTCCATGTTAAGTCAGAGACACAATCGGATGCACGACAGCTGTGGCAGGGTTTGCATGCCATTACTTCCTATCAGGCAAAACCTAACAGCATAAATGGCAGTGACGCTTCACTCCCTGATGAGCTCAATGCTTTTTATGCATGCTTTGAAAGGGAGAATAACACACCTGTGCAAATCCCCACATCATCCGGTGACCACGTGATCTCCATCTTGGAGGCTGACGTCAGAACATCCTTCAAGAAGGTGAACCCTCGCAAGGCATCAGGCCCCGATGGTGTACCTGGCAGGGTACTGAAAATCTGTGCCGATAAACTAGCTGGAGTGTTCAACGACATCTTCAACCTCTCACTGCTGCGGTTGGAGCTTCCCACCTGCTTCAAAAGGGCATCAATCAACCTACTCAACATCCCTCCATAACTCTGTCCCTCAAGTATCTACTGTGATGAAGTGCTTTATTATGATTAGGTGTTTTGCAAAGTTTGTTATGGCTAGAATTAACTTCTGCCTGAGCAAGGACCCGGACCTGCTGCAATTTGCCTATTGCCACAACAGGTCGGCAGCGGATGCAATTCCACTGGCTCTCCACTCAGCTTTGGAGCACTGAGACAACAGTAAAACATATGTCAGGCTGCTGTTTATTGATTACAGCTCGGCATTTAACATCCTCATCCCTTCAGTATTAATCAACAAGCTTCAAAACCTGGGCCTCTGTACCTCCCTCTGCATCTGAATCCTGGACTTCCTTATCAGGAGACCACAGTCATTGCGGATCATCTAACTCCTTGCTGACAATCAACACAGGTGCACCTCAAGGATGTGTGCTTAGCCCACAGCTGTACTCTCTCTACGCTCATGACTGTGTGGCTAAGCACAACTCAATCGCCGATGATGCTACTGTTGTTGGTAGAATCTCAGATGGCGACGAGGAGGCATGCAGGAGTGAGACAGATCAGCTGGTTGAGTGGGATCACAACAACAACCTCGCATTCAATGTCAGTAAGACCAATCTACAAATCCAGATATGGATATCATATCTCGACTTTAAATGGCATTTCATAGCTACCACAGAAAAGTTTAAAAGAGGTTAGGGTCTACATATTCACAGTGCCCATGCACGCGCGCGCGCACACACACACACAGAAAAAGGCTTGTGTTCATTTACAAGAGCCTTTGAAAATGCTAACGCACAATGAAACAATAATCAGAAACCCACAAAGGGTTTTGAGATTCATAAATAGAGATATGAAGTTTACTGGTTAAATCACAAATGTTGCATTGCATTCAATTCTGGTCACCTCATTTTAAGGAGTATTTCATTCACCACAAAAGGTGGAGATGACTGGTAACCAAGCAAATAATTAGGTAAGTTTTCAAAGATAATTTTGGAAAAATCAAGTCTGCATCGCAAATCATTAAAACAAATGTAGAACAGACATAGAGACGAGCACAGACCCAAATGTTATTTTCAGTAATAAATTCCAGGAATGTTTTTCTGTATTTCTGGGACTTCATATTTTTATCATATAGATCTTCAAAAACATCTTAGCTAACTGAGCAGGATACATAAAAACAGTGTAGTACTTTGCAAAGTCCATAAAAGCTCAAGTTTAGAATGCGCGGAAATATTCTTCAGTTGCCTAGATAAAAATTAGTTCTAACTCAAGAAGTTTAGGTAACTCAAGATCATACAGCCTGGTTACTTGTCACCCTATCCATCACCTTATAAACACCCATTACCATTGATGTCGAATTTACCATGTACAGGATACATAACGTACTGCAACAGCACACCTTGATTTCTCCAAAATTGACCTCTCAAAGGACAAGAGTAGGAGAAGATATCATTATTAGTCACATATATATCGAAACACACAGTGAAATGTAGCTTTGCAGAGAGCACACAAGATCATCACTGCTTGGATGTTTTCCTCCAAATCACATGCCACTCTGACTTGGAAATATGTTGAAATCCCTCCACAAAATTCTGGAACTTCCTCCCTGTCGGCACTGCTGCTGTCTAAGATGTCAGTACATTAAAACCTCCTCAAAGGCCAATCAGGATGAGCAAAAAAATAGCAGCCTTGTCAGCACTGCTCATATCCCATTAATGAATATAAAGAAAATATTGTCAGTGTCATCTTATTCCTGTCCACATGCTGCTCAAATCCTCATCTGTGCCTTTGTCAATTCCCACATCAATTGTTCAAATGCCTTGCAACCAACATTCTTACCTTCCAACTATAAACTTCAGCAAATACTAATGTGCTGGAGGAACTCAGCAGCATGTGTGGTGGGAAAGCAATTGTCCGTATTTCAAGTCAAGATCCTTCATCAGGACAGAGTGCAGAGGGAAGGTATCTGGTATAAAGAGGAGAGGGTAGGGTTGAGACAGGGGCTCGTAGATGATAGGCAGACCAAGGAGAGGCGAGGGATGATAGGCATATAGAGCCACGTGGGGGAGGGGAGACTGAAGGTGGAGATAGAGTGGGGACACAAAGGCTACAGTGCTGGGATCTGATAATGGAAACCATTCAAACGGAAATGGGCAGATCAAACCTGATGAAGTGAGTGGGTGGTAGGCGAATGGAATCAGGATGGGGCGGGGGGGGGCAAAAGAAGTGATAGGGACTGGAGAGGGGAATGGGTACAGAAAAGAGAACAAAAATGGGAGGGCCAGGAGTGGACCAGAAGGAGAGAGGGAGATAGGGGAAAAACCACAGGGGATAGGGTTACCTGAAAGTGGAAAATTCCAGTTTATATCATTGGGTTGTAGGTGACTCAGGCGAAACAGGAGGTGCTTTTCTTTCAGTTTGCACTTGCCTCATTCTGGCAGGGGAGCAGGCAGAGGAGTAACAGATCAGTGTGGGAATGGGTAGGGGAGCTGAAATAGCATGCAACTGGGAGATTGGAATGGCACTGCGGTCAGAGCACAGGTGTTCTTCAAAATGGGCTACCTAGAGTGCACTTGGTCTCAACAATGTAAAGGGGGCCACATCAGGAGCACTGAATGCTGTAGACCAGGTTGGAGGAGGTGCATGTGAATCTTTGCCTCACCTGGAAGGGCTGTTTAGATCCCTGGATAGTGGTGAGGGAGGAGGTGTAGAAACAAGTCCCGCACCTCATACGTTTGCAGGGGAAAGTGCCAGGACTCAGGAGGGGGTGGAAGAGGAAGGATGAGTGGACAAGGGAGTAACTGAGAGAGCGGTCTCTGCAAAAGGCGAATAAAGAGTGGGGAGGGAAGGGGAATACGTGACAGGTGGTGGAATCCAGTTGCACTGGCTGGAATGACGAATGATGATGTGCTGCATGCAGAGGCTAGTAGGGTGAAAGGTGAGGACAAAAGGAACTCTGTTCTGTTTGGAACGTGGGGACGGGAGTGAGAGCAGAAGTTGAGGAAATGCAGTAGGGGCTCCATCAACCACAGCAGAAGGGAAGCCATGTTTCCTGAAAAAGGAGAACATTTCATATTCCTGGAATGGAAGGTCTCATCTTGAGAGCATATATGGCAGAGAAGGAGAAACTGGGAGAAAGGGACGGCATCCTTCCGAGATTCAGGGTGGGAAGAATGTAGTAAACCTCAGCTGATTCAAACCCTGATGCTGCTATCATTTTCCATATCAAATTCTGCTTATCAATCATCTGTCTCAATACTTTGAATGCCAGTGATGATGTCTTGTTATCACTGATAAAAAGATAAATTGATGATGTCTTGTTATCTTCACAATTTTCTGAGTGTTCCTACACCATGTAACTATAAACACTGCAGTATTTTTAAGTCCAATATACCTGGTACATTTTATTCACTTTGTGTCACCATTACATATCCACTGGGGGTCTCAAGTCAAAAGGTGAGGAAGGAAGAGGATGATGAAGCGGATGAGTAGGAAACCTACTGCCATAGCAATGCCATTACCAGCAAGAACTGTATCTCCCAACAGCAATTACCTTCCAGTGACCACAGGGAGTCATAGGGAGTCACCACCAACTAACCCAACATTTGTTGATCAGCTAACATCAAAAACAAATAACATCAGGATTTATTTCAGACCTTTGAGTGCCTACACAAATTGGCTGTGTTACATTTACTGGCTATAAAGTATACTGGCAAGTCAAGAGGTCTGAAACTAAAATCAATGCAAGTTCTTTTTTCCTTCCATAATCTATGACAAATGCACTGGATGGATAAAAGACCATATAAAATCAAAATAGAATCTGTAACATTGGAAAAAAAAATGCAAGATATTTATTTGGTACTCAATGCATTTAACTGCTACATTTAATCACATACATGCAACTTTGTATTCATTAACAAACACAGGAAGTTCCCAACTCTTTCCTGAAAGATCTATTTTTATAGATTTGAGATTAGACAGAGCTCAAAATAGACGAGTAAAAATAATTTAATCACTGGTCTTTATAATTTTGATGCCAACTAATTTGAATTAGAAGCATCTCATACTAAATTCTACCAGAATAACTTAAACAAGTTAAGCTGTGAGAAAGCTGTTCAAGGCAAGTAAAGGCAGTTTCCTACACTCCCATCTGCACTGAAACTCCAAACATACAGATTCCACACTGTTTAACTGTATCCTACTCAGTGCCAAGTAAAACATTTTTGAATGAAGTAAAGAAAATGTTAAATTCCGGAAATACAACCACAGTACAGTTCTTTTAATTTATTACCGAACATACATCATTCACAGAAAAGCTTATGGCAAGTAACAAAGCAAATAAGTTTTAAAAACTTCTAAAGATAATTTTTAAGAAATCATGATGCCACTGCAAATTAAAAAAAATACAGAATAGGCAAAGAAATATGTACAAATATTTGGATCTTTATAAAATTATGGGAAAATGCAGCACAACAAGAGGCCAATCAGCCCTTCAGCACTGCAGAGTCTCCTTTAAAGAAACATCTCTATTCTTCTAGCTTGCCTGCAAGTATTTTTACTTCAATTACTTATCCAACTCCCTCTTAAGGGCTATTACCGAATCTGCTTCCACTAACTGATTAGGCAGTCCATTTCAAATCTGAACCACTCACTGTGCAAAATGTTCTTCTTCATATCACCACTGTGCCTTTAGATAGTCCACTCTTCATCCTTTCTCTTTTTGCAAACTTTGTTTCTGATTTCTGCCAGTATGATGTAGTCTTCAAGTACCTCTTCTTGTTCCTCAACATCCTCATTGTATTTAATGTTAAAACTAAAATTCATTCCACTATTTCCTATTCTTTAGTTTCCCCAGAATCTATTTCCCACTGCTGCTTCAGTCCATTAGCAACTGAAATATTACTATGTCACTATCTTCTGATTGACATCCTATTCCATTGTTTTCTACATATGTACATAAACATTAATTCTACATTTGAGTTCATCCATTAACAAAAAAATTCTCTCCAATCTGAACCCCTGAATCCCATTTTCATCTCCTGGGAATATAACTGAAGACTGGTGTTCATAATACTGGTTCATTACAAATATTGTCAATATTGTGTCAGAAATTGCAACTTCAAGTATGGGGCAGCACAGCAGCGTAGCAGTTAGCGCGATGCTATTACAGCACCAGTGATCAGGGTTTGATTCCCGTCACTATCTGTAAGGAGCTTGTACGTTCTCCCATGTCTGCGTGGGTTTCCTCTGGGTGCTCCAGTTTCCTCCCACATTCTAAAAACACACAGGTAGGTTAACATGGGGTTTAGAATGGGCGGCGCGGACCCGTTGGGCTGGAAGGGCCTGTTACCACGCTGTAAATAAAAATTAAAAATTTAAAGTCCTACTCCAGAAACGCGAGCACAGAATCCAGGCTGAAACCTCTTGCGCAGTCCACAAGAAATGTAGGACCAGAGATCCTATGCTCTGATGAGACAACAAAGAACTTTGTTTAAAAAAATAAAAGTTCACTTTACATTGATGTTACTAATATCGAGCTAAAACCATGTATCGGAAGCACTAATGAAAAAACTATATGTTCTATTGCTAACAATTAGAAACACAGTCTTTATGAAACAAGGTTATGAATGTAGTGTGTCTCCACTATACATTTGGAAGATGTGTTTTGACATGTGGGTCTAATCAAAGATAGGTCATCACACATATGAAACAAATGTCACTGGAAGAGAATTGTGGAAAAAATTTACACAAGGTAAATGACGAAAAAAACAAGACAGCTGAAATAAGTGAGAGCAATATATAGCACAGTCGTCAAGGAAGGAAAATAATTCCAGGTGCAAAGTCCAAGAAATTTTGGAAAACATCTCAAATGGACTCTAATATGCTGTGAACAAAAATCATGTGAAAAGAAAGTAGCTCGCCAATGTGGGATTGAAAAGGCAATCAATGTATGCATTAAATGGCTCCACCAAATATTTAATGTCCATACAATGGCGCTAAAGGCAAACAATAGCAACATAAGGCAGATGAAGAAACTATAAGACTCAGTCAAAGATCACATTGTGACACTTGATGTTGTTGGATCTACAAGAGTTCTACAAGTTCATAAAGAAGTGAAATTTCAGCCAGGTTGTCATCACTCTGTGAGCATTCTACCAAAATCTGTAATAGCTCAACGTAGCAACACACCTGAAGACTGCATATAGCCAACAATGCTAAATTAAGCTACAAGAAAAGAAGGCACTGAGATCAATGCCCACTCCACATCTTAACATCCACAATCCACTCCTGATAAATAAGCAGCATATATTAAACAGTACTCTGCTTGTTGGTCGATCCTAGGACCTAAATGTCATTTAGCATATCAAAATATTGACAGTTACTCACAAGAACATGTTGACAGATGATTCTCCAATGCTCAAAAAAACAACATATGCTAGCCAAACTAGAAGGCACCCTATCCCTTCAAATTATGCACTGTTGCAAGATAGGAAATGACCTCTCATTGTAAAAGAACTGGTCAAGAACAGAGTCAAAAGCATATCCACACATTAATCCACAGCTTTCTGAAGCTCTTGGATGGCATTATTACTGATGCAGAATTATTAACAATGCTTGTACTAAAACAGCCAAGGAAAAACTATTCCCAATTAGTCAGTGCAATAGAGTTTAGTCTGCACGTTAGAAGCAAAGGAGAGCCTGTCAAATGCCTTCTAAAGCACCTTTTGGTATTTTTTTTTTATTTTTTATTTACAAGGTTTAATATATTTCCAGAGTCTCTATAACTTCTGAGAAATTTCAGAAAGGATTTCTTGAAACAGTTCTAAACATTAAAGTTGTTGCCATCACAGCAGATGAGAATTTAATCCGTGGTGTAGAGAGATAAGCCAATAAATAAAACTAGAGATCTACCAGAAACCATACCAGAGAAACAAAGCTAAAGCTAAGTTGAAAGAAAGGGACAGAATATCTGGGCACAGGGATCATTTGAAAATAGGGATAGACAGGCCCTTCAAAAACTTAAATTCTGTTCAAAATACTTTCTAACAGAAAAGTTATTTAGATGATTGCTGGAATGAGCACTTATCAGTTTACATTGAAATTATCAGGACAACCACTTCACTTTGAGACAAACAGCAGAAGTGTAATAAGGAAGTGTCACCCAAGGAAATGTCCAGATGAAATGGGAATTATTTCAATCACTGATTAATGCTTTATGTCAAAATTTTAAAAATATATACCTGATGAATAAAAACTTTACTATTCTAATTTCTCCAAATTAGAATACTAAAGTTTGAAAAACAAAATCAAGAAAAATGCAGAATTTAAAACTATCCAGCTAAAAATTAATCCAGCCAAAAATTAATCCAGCCAAGAGGCTCCAGAGAATGAGTGTCCAATTTTAAAATCAGAGAGATTTAAACATTTTCTTGAAGAAAGCCAAAGATACATTTCCTGCTGATAATGCAAAGTAGATGTGCTTAGTAATAATGTTGAAAACAAGGAATTCGCGTCCAAATTAAAGTGTCAGAAAGCATCAGTGCTTTTCAATATTGAAGATGAAAATATTAAGAATCTGCAAGTTACTGCAACAGATGATGGATCATACCATGGACTATCAATTAGTTAATTTGATTTGCCAAACAATACAAGTGCAGTTATGTCACTAGTTCACCAGTGCATGGAGAGTTAAACGACATGGCAGAGAATGCTGCTGTTGAATCAAGAATGTTGAAAAGAAAACCACACAGGGTTTGCTTGAACACTCAAAGTGAACTATTTCAGTGATATGTCCTGGTTAAAAAAAAAACAAAAAAATTCAGTTACAGGCCATCCCCAGGTTAAGAACATCCAACTTAATGGACACCCCTACATACGAATGAGCTACCATAATATTATTAAATTCAAAAGTCCGAAGTACATACATATATACTTTCCTATGAATGGTGGAACTTATTTCCACTCTCTCTTTACTTTTAGTAATTGATTTTTTAAAATCAATCTTGTGCTTTTGAAGCCATTACAATAACATGGAGGTATGATTATCATATTGACTGATTTTGGTGTATTTTTTAACTTATGGACAAAAGAAAAGACTTTTGGACAAAAGAAAAGACTTTTGGATGTCTCTAAAAATGGAACCCGTTTGTTACCTGGGGACACCCAGAATACATAACACAAATGACCCAAATGCAACTATCCAGAAATATCAAAAGTGCAATCAACAAAAACAGCATCAACTGAGGTCCTGAGTGGCAAAACTTCTTGGGAACAGTATTAAGCAGAGGTTCAAAACATTCACAAAAACTTTACCCATCAGTGACTTTGAACAGTAAATACTGAAAAGGTAAGGCTTTGCAATGGACACTGATCTTATGCATGCTCAGTTCTTACTTACAAGCTTGGTCTCAATAAGGAAGATATTTTGGTATTGGTAAAAATTAGTACCATAACAAAATACCAGTAGTTTTCCAGTTTTATGAATCCAAGTGTTTACATATAACTGGCTAAGCAATCTTCCTAAATCCAAGTTTTTCCACAAGTTCACTACTGCCTGAATTTATCACTAAAATGTATTTAAATGTGTTCAAAAAGTCAAGGTATTATTTACTGAAAGGAAAACTCTTTAATATTTTATATATTTCTGGAATTATGCAACAGCTAATGATGCTCTCAGAAAATCTGCATACACTGCACTTCGCACACTCAAATATCTAAATAGGTTTTTAATAAATGGGGCAGCAGAGGACATTCTGGATCTGATTGATCATCATCCATTATTTGGTAAGCAAAAATGCTTAACATCTCAAATGCTCTTTGAGCATCTGGCCACAACTAAATTTAAACAATTAAATTTCTTGCCAAACCAACAGGTACTAATGAACTTCCAATGTGCAACCAGAAGGTTCTGTTTTACAGTGTTTGTTCAATTCAAACGCCCAAGTGAGGTCATAACGTAGCCAAGACTGTATCAACTGATTTTACTTAACACTGTAAGCCCAAGATGCAGGCTTTGTAGTGTTAAATGATTGTTCATGAATGCAAATGTCACAAGCAAGGCCAGCTTTTATTTCCCAGGCTTAGCTGTCCAAGCAGGTGGTGACAGATCATCGTCTTGAATGACTGCAGTCCATGTGATGAAAGATACATTCTGTGCTGTCCCAGCATTAATGAAAACAACAGTGATAATGTCTGAGTCAGGATGCTGTGCAGCTTAGGAGTAGGTTAAAGAAGTTTTGGAGATTTGCTGTATAGCATCATGTAGATGGCAACAGTGCATTGGTAGTGGAGGAAGTGAAGGTTTAAGGTTGTGTTCAAGATAAAAGTTCTGAACTTCTTGAATGTTGTTGGAGCTGCCTTCTTCTGTCTTGTAGATACTGGAAAGGTTTACTGAAGTCAGCACATAGTCTCACTCACCAATGAATGGCCAGCTTTTGACCTGTTCTTTTCGTCTCAGTATTGATGTGAAAATAATACCAAGTGTGGAATACTTCACTTAATAAGTCAAAGTTTGTGGATACCTCTATCGTAATATTTTTGCCTTATCATGTGCACTAGCAAATTCTCTCTCTATGGGAACCAAATCTGTTCATCATTTGTTAAATACAAAAAAAAAATCAGACCAGTAAAAAGAAAAACACTAAAACTAATTTTGTTGCAGGAATGGGAATAATCTTGGCCACAAATGAATATGTAGTAAATGCAAATTTCAAAAGTCAACTGCACTTGGTTTCCCGTGCAAATCTAGAAACATTATGCATGTTTCTGCATAACTGCAATTTGTCAAAATTTTAATCAATTTCTGGAGGAGCTATCTGCACCAGCCAGCTAGTGACTGGGTCCACACTCTAGTAGACCAGTTTCTAGTCATTAATCTAAGAATTTAAATCCTGCCCTTATTGAAATTAGCTAAATCCACAGATAACAATAAATCTTAAGATCTTTCATAGTCTTATCTCTCAGTCCCATTTTTAAGTGTATAAACTACCTGGAGGATATTATGTTCAAGCAGAAAAATGTTACCCGAACCTGTGTACTTGAAATAACAAAAAGCTTTGTTTGGCATTAAACAATTATGGATAACAATAAAATAGTTCCATAAAAATCTAATTATAAAATGTTGTCCCAAAAATAAGCTGGGCTGACTATTAAATTTTTTTTAAAAACCGAGAACATAATATCTGCAAGATTGTCTTTTTTTGAAAAAGCCTAATGTTGCAGTGCAAGATACTTGAAAAGTTTTGGTCCAAGTTTAAAAAGCTGTATATTAAGATACAGTGATGCAGTATGTTTCATCTCTAGATTCTAGCAAAGGGAAGAGATTGATATTGGATAAAAATGGTCTGAGCCACGGCAATGATGACACTCATTGACACATAAGCTGACACTCTCATAATCAGAAGGTTGAAGATCCAAGGTCCACTCCACTTGAATAAAGACATATGGATGACATTTCAGTGTAGTGCAGAGGAAGTACTGTTTTACTAATGGTGCTGTCTTTCAGATGGGATGCTAAACCATGGATTTGCCTGCCTCTTCAGACTTGTGCAAGATTCTATGATGTTGCTTGACACATGGCAAAGGAATTCACCCTGATGCCCTATCCAAATTCAACCCTCAACTCAATGTCTTTGAGTTTCTACAATCTGATTGTCTACAATCCATGAACTAGCTAAGAAATGTTTTTGTATTATGTAAATGAAATTTTTTCTTTCTAATTTCTCAACAAATTTGAGCTGGTGAGAAAAGTAGAACCAACCAAGCCAAATCCTATCAACTGACCATCTGTAGAAAGCGCAGAAGTCTGACCAGGTGTGGTGTGGAGAATTGTGTGCCCCATGGTTAAACATCTTGCTACTGGCTAACAGCTGAAGTATTTCAGCATGTTATTTGACAAAGAGAGGAAGAAATAAATTCACGTTTTATACAATTGAGGGATATTTAACACTCCCATACACAAGAAAAATTGTAATTGTATCAAAATTTTAAAAATAATTTTGTTTTAATTTTCGATGCTAACAGAATTGAACAAAAAGAAATGAAGAATACATGATGATCCAGGATAAGATAATCATTAAAGGAAGGTTTGTATTTTCAAGTAAGTAATATATATGACTGGTTTAGTAAAAGAACTGCACTTTTTAAAAAAGGTTGAGGGCAATATTGCAAATTACGGAGTTCACATTGATCCCTCAGCAACACTAATATTCACTGCTGTTGTACACGTAAAATTAAAACTGTTATAGATAGGATTTAGATTCAATATAGGCAGGAAAAATTATTGGATTATCAATATGGCATTGTACCCAGATCAAATGAATCAATTTGTCCTATTGACAGTCACAGGCTTGTGTACACAAATAAACTTCAAGAGTTATACTTCAGTGATTTTTTAAAAAAAATTTAGGAAGTTTTAGAATAATAAAGCCATGCTTGGACTTGCAATACTAGCTCCTCGATTTTTGATTGATGTCAGTACAAGGTATGACCCTATTTCAGACCACTGGATAAGTGGACATGTCACTAAGACTCCAAGTTCCCAATTTCAGAAAAACATCTGTGAAATGTGATGCACAGAAGTTGTGTGCACATTCACCTAGATCTCACCGAGACACAAGACACTGTGGATGCTGGATTCTGGAGCAGCAAACAATCTGCTGGAGGAACTCAGCAGCAGATCAAACAGCATCTGTGGCGGGGGGGGGGGGGGGGCGAGGGGGGCATGGCATTGACATTTCAGGTTTAAACCCTGCATCAGGACCCCGCCCTGCCCCACCCCACACACACACACAGATACTGCTCAGCTCACCCAGTTCCTCCAGTAGATTGTTTACATCTCATTGTGTTTGATAATGAATGCCCAGAGCACTGGTCCCCTATCACTAAGTTTAGTTAGAAGAATACAAGCAATGTTCCCACATAACCTAGGATATCTCAATTAACAAAAGTCATTGAGATCTTGATAATTGAGTACTTTTAAGATGAAGCTTTGCAGCCAATTTAAAATTGGCATTGGTGTGTGACTGCTTCATGACAGGGATCTTACATACCACTTGACCTTAATAAGCTTGGATATCAGATGATAATCAGACACAGACCTTGTAATGTCAATTGTGTGTTAGCATGCACCCAGTAGAGTCTCAGATTCAATTTAGAAGGAAATTAATTTACTAACAGACCACCTTCCAACATGTCACATGCATAGTGTTGTGTCTAAAGAACACAAACGGGTATGATAAACAGGTACAGTTTTGGAAATACTGAGAAAGCTACCTACCATCTTTACAAGCAGAACAAATAGTTAACACAATTAAAAGTACTGGTAAATAAACCACTCTAACTTTCTCATCACATAAGCAGAGAATAAAACTTTGCTAATGCAAAACTTTTTTTCTAAGTTATAAGCTGCATTACACCAACTTTTAAAACTGCAAATTATAAGCAGATCAAGACAAACTTAGTCAGATTTAGATGTCAATTCATAACAGCCCCAAATCCTTGCTCTTTTGTTATCTACCAATTGTTCAATATGTTGCTGCACAGTGAGGTTCAACCATAGAGCATGTCTAAGGTTTTAGCTACAAAACATTTTTTAGTGCTTTTATCTAATGAAATCAAATTAAAATACTATTTACTAGCAATGTGATGTTACAGTACACTTTAAACTGTAGCACATGTCCTATTTTGGCTTTAAAAAAGCAAAGTAATCATGTCAACATAACTCAATACAGAGGAGGAAGAAATTTGGAAAAACTCTAAAATTAGTTAGAGGTTAGGGTTGTCTAAGTTTGGACTGGAGGAGAGAAAAATGTTACTCACTGATACAAGAACAGGCAATGAAAAGCAAAGTGTGACATTGGCAATTTTCTGCAAACGTGAATCGTTATCTTGTTTTACTGCTCAAATAGCTTCTTATATTAGTGCATCCAGCTTTTAAAGCCACATTCTGTTTCTTATTCAATAAATTCAATAATTGTAATGCACTTTTGGACAATAACTACCACACTTATTAACTAACAATTCTTGAACTATACAACCTGAGCTGAATAACTGTACAACTTAATATTTTCAATTGAACAAATATTAAAAATACATTCATCAAAAATTTTCCACTAAAATGAAAGCACTACCACTAACACCTTCAAAAGGAAATTTTCTGTAGGAAAGGAAACATTCCTGTAACAAGGGCATTTCCAGTGATAAAAGGCAAGTGTTAATTGTGATTAGGTGAAGTTATGGGCTACAATGATCTCCTGGAGGGTTGTTCAATTGCCTTCTGGTGTTTCAGAGAATTTACTATTAAGTTTTTTTTTCCAGAAGATTCCATGGTTAGGTTCCAGAACAGGATTTAAAATAAAAATCACAAAAAAAATTGCAGATGCTGGAAAATAAAAGGACCTTTGACCTGAAACCTTAACAGTTTCTATTTCCACAGTTGCTGCCTGACCTGCACTATTTTTCCACCCTTTTCTGATAAGGATTGTTGCTCATAGTGTTTTTATTTTTATTTTTTTGTCAACAATTCAAAATGATAACCATTAAATAATCATGGGGTAATGCAGCTTCATAAGATTATTAGGCATCAGAGAATGAACTAGACAGATTCAGATGTTACTATACCTGCTCTTTACTAGAATTGGCTAAACCAGGTTTCTTCTTCTTTTTAATGGGACTCAATGAATCATCTTGTGGAGAGTGTCCATTTGAAGAAGGCTGGGGGCTAAGCTGTTTTCTTTTCAGACCCGTACGTTCTCCAGAACCAAGATCTGAAAAATAAACTCAAAACATTAAACTAAGAAAACATCAACCACTCATGGCAACAAAATTATAGAAATTCACTAAGAGAAAGCAACTTCTGTGAAAATCCTGCTTTTTGATAACTACTCTAGTTATCAAAAGTTACCGTTTGATAACGTTTTTTCTCTGTAGTTGAGGAAGGCTCACTTAAGCTTCTCTTTATGTCCAAGTACCTCTGTAAAATGTGCTAACACAAAAAACAATTCTTTGTTGCCTACCCTCTCCCAATTCTTAGAACTATAACAAACATATGCAAATATCCTCAGGACACTTAACAGTGGTAAAATCTTAATAAACCATAGGAACACTTAGTAATATAAGATGGACTCATCATACTATGGTCCTCTAGTACAAGATCAACTTTTGACCTCACAATCTACCTCATTATGGCCTTACACCTTATTGTCTTGCCTGTACTCACTTTCTCTGTAATCTGTAACACTTTATTCTGCATTCTGTTATTGCTTTTCTCTTGTACTGTTGTAATAAAATGATCTGTATGGATTGCATGCAAAAAAGTTTTTCACAGTACCTCAGTACATGTGACAATAATAAACCAATTTACTGAGTATTATCTTACGAATTGAAAAGGGCATCTTATTAACCATGGTTATTGGGTCCAACTGTCTGGGAATGCAAAGTAGGAATCTTAAGAATAAAAGAGGAAAATTAAGCAAAACTTTTCCACCAAAAGGGAAGTGGGCTGTGGAATATATCACCAGGGAAGTTTGCTGTAATACAGGCAGGGTAAGTACGTACAAGGTCCATTATGTTAGAAGAGAGAAAAATAAAAACACCAAGAAGAAAATACAGGCATTTACTCTGAATAAAAAAAAAGAGCTTAATAAGCAGAATACCCCTTAACAGTTCCAAAAAGTCTGCACTTATGAAATGATGGTCAGTATTCATCTTGATTTTGCATTCATTAGTGAACCAGCATTTCTTGCTCTTCATTACTCTATGGTTGCCAATGGGCATCAGAAGTCTGAAGTTGCATGGCAATCATTACACGATCTATAGAACTAGCAACAGCATGTCCCTTCAACCAACAGTTCACTACTATTTACAGTATCTCCAATAATTTAAACTCTAAAAGGAACAAAACTCCACACTTATAACTGTCCTATATTGGAGAAATTTTTGCTAATAACTAATACATACGATTCACTAAAAATAACTTATATTTAAATGATTAAGTTGTCACGTGTGCTGACAGTTTGTATGCATCTAGTATGTATGTGGCCCAACTTCCCACCTTAGTCTCTTGGAAAGTAACAGCTATAACAAAAAATTACTCCCTAAGAATAGTGAGTACCAAATATCCCACAAAGTCCAGGACAACATATCTGAAGATTAGTGATCCTTGTAAGTGAAGTATCTCTTTTATTAATTCTTTAATTACCTTCTGTTATGTAACTAGATAAATTACAAACACCCAAATTGTTCCTGCTCCAAGAGCAGTCCGAAGCATTTCCACCATACAAGCAAATCACTAAGTTTCTGTTCAGTTATTGTAATGATAATGAATTCCATTAATATCTATCTTACATATGCAGGCTCAGCATTTTCATTCATTTAAAGTAGTCACATTAGGGACTCAGTCTATGGATATATTATAAATATTTGCGATTGCAAAAGCAGCATTTTATTTTGGGAGAAAATGCAACATGGAAGAAAATTCATCTCATTGAGCCACTATTCCCAAAAGGCAACAAAAGCGATCCAAATCTAGGCCCACACAGATTGCCATTGAAATTATGTATTCAGGACTGGAATGTTTTACATGTTTTATTTTGTAAGGAATCTTATTACCGAAAACCAGGTCAAACACACATTTCTTATTAGTGATAACGCAGAGAAGTGCTAATGTAATAGCTGCTGCTCTTATGAAGTATGTTCAAATCTTTGCAATATTCTCCCATCACATTAATCAGTGCTTAAACATTTTAATGGCCAATTACTTCCATCTGAACAGGACAATAATTTCACTCAACATTCCAAACCACTGTCCTTAGGAAGGCCAAGCACCTCAATGTCTCCATTTTCTGCTAAGACCAATAAGCTTAAAAAGACTGCAGGTGGCACGTCACCCACAGGAGAGACCTGCCACACAAGTCAAATGCTACACAAAAATATGGCTGAAGAATGTCAGCTTCCATTTTCAGGCTGGCAGCGGTCCTGTTGGTTCTAGACCACTCAGAATGAGCAGACCCAATATGAACATGTACTCTTGAGACCTTTCCAACAATGATGGCTGCAGTCATGATGCTCAAGTTCAGACAGCTGACCACATCATCTACGAATGCCTTCATGCCACTCATTCAGGCACCCAAATTCTTATTGATATCGGTAATTCTACCTGCTGCAGGCTCCCTGGTCTAGAGAGTGGTTGGGGCATGGAATGCACTACCTAGGATGGTGGTGGAGGCAGATACATTGGTCAAATTCAAGAGCTTGCTAGATAAGCATATGGAGGAATTTAAAATAGAGGGATATGTGGGGGGAAGGAGTTAGATAGCTTTTAGGCAAGGCTTAAAGGTCGGCACAACATTGTGGGCTGAAGGGCCTGTATTATGCTGTACTGTTCTATGACTCTATGAAAATAAACTTCCATCCTTGATAATACCATAATTTACTTAGAAGCAACTTAGGACAGAAATGTTGTGCTGCTTGCTTTTTTTTGTATGTCAGGTTTGACAGAGAACTGGAAAACTTTCACAATGGTGAAATGTTTTACAATAGAGTAATTATTCTTCACAAGAATTTCCACCCCAAAATATGTGAAATTCCAAATCCAGTAGTTGAAGACATTCTCGAGGGAACTGGAGATCACTGATTTTTTTTTCCTTTCAAGAAAATACACAGTCACTAATCAAATGCACAATTACCACAAGAATTATCCCATGAAATGTTAGTCTCTGGCTTCTATTCAATGCCTTTACAGTAAGCAACTGAATCCAAACACTTAACTTATTGACCAACAAACCCTGACTGATTTTAGCAAGAGTGCATCCAAAGTAGAAATATCAAGAAGCAGTCACCTCTAGCTTAACCCACAAGTCAGGAATACTTATCCTATTGCCAAATATCTAACAAATTGCCAAATCTATAAATTTGTCTTGCCTTAGAAAGGAGAAAAGATGCAATTTCACTCCCACTTAAAAATCACTATTAGTATACTTTTGCAGATTTATCTGAGTTTTTCTAGTGATTTGTAAGTTCATATGTTACTCAGGGCAAAATAGGATGAGAATGGGGACAATAATGACAGAACATGAAACAAATTATTAAACTTTTCAGAACTCTTGGGAATTAAAACAATACTAATTGGTCAATATTTTCTGTAGTCAAACTTGAATATCACTAAATTTTAACACCCCTAACTGTTCCATTGTTCCAAGATCAGTCATGGTAAGCTAATATCTGCAAGATCTTCAGTTCCAAAGCCAAAACCTCCACTATGGAGCTTGGCGTTATTTCACGCAGTTGGTATGCCCAACATTCAACTGTGAAACATTCTGAAACTGAGCCCAGAAAAAGCTGCTGGAGATTGCAAATTTGAGGGTGAACTGCACTGAATGGACAAAAATATCTTCACTACATTATCAGTTCGAAGGAAAAAATTGACTTAAAAAAATCAGAAGGAAAGATAGCGAAGTACTAGGAATGTGAAATTCTTATTCCAAGATGTGGCTCAATATATATTTTCCAATACAAAAATGGTTCTCCAAACTTTCCACATTATATAATAAAATGTACTATTAAAAAGGCTAGTAAAAGCAGAAAATATTCTAAAAACTATTTTCACTCTCTGCATTATTTTTTGTTTAAATTGCAAACAGATTAAGCATACCATTTCCCACATTCCAGATTTTGTAATTCAGCAGGATAGGAACATAGGATAATGAAACCTTCAAAAAACAGCTGTAGAATTCTACTGGAGAAAAACTGAACATTCACTGGAAATTCATTGCTATATTACCCAATGCTGGCTTCTTAAATCTACTTAATATTTCAAAGTAGTGGAGATGAGAATTTCAGATAAACTTAAATGTGGATTCATATGCTAGAATTCCACAAACAGAAAATATACTAAATGCATTAGTGGGCCAGTCAGCATTAAACATCATCTTTTCTATTACTTCTACGAGATCAGAGCGTTTCTGCCAAAGATTTCCTGTAATACCATCTTGCCTCAAAGCAATCTAGATCATATTGTTTAAAATTCTGATACTCCCAGTGAAATAATGATGCATATTAAAATTTTAAAAGCATCAGTCCATTCAGTTCCGTTCAATTTACAGATTTCTATAATGTACATTTTCTTTTATTTGTTCACATAATATAGCTGTCATTTGCAGTGCCAGTCCTCTTTGGTTGTCCTGGAAAGGTTAAGACTTGGCTTGGAATAATTACATTGCAATAACAGAAAAAACAATGGAGGACAAAGGTACATCCAGGCAAGAAATAATTCCACGTATGCATCTGACCAATCCTAAACAAAATCTGTTTTCCAAACTTTCAGCTCAGATTAACAAGAGCACCGTACATTTTATAGGGCCTTTAATGGAATAAAATAATCTTAAAATGCAATTTCATAAAGGCTATCAAGGAAAATTTGACACCATGGCATTAGATCTAGTGACTAAAAGCTTAGTCAAAGCTCAGAGAGAATGTTAAAAAGAGGCAAAGTGCTTTAAGGATGGAATGCTAGGGCCTGAGCTTCTGCAGCTGAAGTAATGGCCAGCACTGGCAAGGGAATGAAAATTGGGGAAGTGTCAAGAGGACAGAATCAGTGAAGTTCAGGGAACTTGCAACGTCACATAGACAGGAACAGCAAGGCCATAAAGGGAAAGCTGGGATTGTAATAGTATGAATCACCTCATGATTTTCAGATAAAATATGAGCCATTCTGGATGGGAGAAATGGAGACACAAGAGACTGCAGATGCTGGAATCTGGAGCAAAAAGCAAGATGCTGGAGGAAGTCATTGGGTCAGACAGCATCTGTAGAAGGAAATGGACAGTCGATGTTTCAGTTTGAGACCTTTCCAGGGAGAAAACCAGATTAATATGCAAGATTTTCTTCACCTACCCCTTGATCTGGTTGAGATCTCCATCCCCTCCTCCTCCTCCTCCTCCTCCTCCTCCTCCTCCTCCACCTCCTCTTCCTCCTCTTCTTCTTCCTCCTCTTCTTCCTCCTGTTTAGGAAGGTCCTCAGCCAAACTATGCAAATGGAAAAGAGAGACCGACGGCTTTAAACAAAGAATTACAATAAACAATCATAGCATTATGCATGACAACATGGCAATAGTATTTTGGTAAAAACATACATTTCACTCAAATGCCATGCAAAATATGCTTCCCCAAAATCCTCAACTTGAAGCCTGCAGATCTGCAAGTAACCCAGTCCAAAACGAAACTTATTGCTGACTCTCTGCAGTTTATATTTAATAAAACAGAGACATTTTATTTTCCATTTGTCCAATCTCTCACACTAAGACATAGCCCTGGAATTTTCCATAGATCAGGTTTCATCCTGTTTTTGATATCCCCCTCCGAATCTCAAACTTGGAGAGTTTCTACAGGGATGGACAAGGTTGTCAGTACTCTTCCAATTTGGCCTTGTGTGCATCTCCAATTTCTTCCACTCTGCCAATCCACATGCAATGAAACCTCTATTTCATCTGTCGAGATCCTAAGCTCTAGAATCCCTCACAGCTTTGTAACCTGTTCCCTAGACACTGTTTAAAACCTACCCCTTTGCACCAAGCATTTAACAACTCTTTAAGAAGAATGATACTGTTGGATAACCTGCTCTTGGGCAGAGTTTTGGGACACCTTGCTATCTTGAAAACACAAAACAAATGCAATAAGGTACATAGATTATATACCCCCAAATGGTGCTGTGTGCTTCCTTAAGACTAAATTCCATACAAAAATTAAGAAAGTTATATTAGTCATACGTTGTTCACATCTCACCAGTCTTGGTTAGAGAAATGCTCAAGTGTTTAATGCTATGACATTTGGGTCTTCCCCAGGTTATGAAGTTCTGACTTATGTACAGCCTACACATACAAACTAGCATTTGGTGGAACCAGCGGAATGGATTTGCCAGCTGCTACAGGGCTACAGCCATCTTCTGCTGCCTGGGAATCTGGTTTGCAGCTGCACTTCCGACTTACAAACTGTCTGGGTTACAAACAGTTCACAGGAACAACACCCTACCATAACCTGGGAGGACCTGTACACCTTCATGGTTATGGCCACTTCTTCATAATTGGGTTCAATAATTTTCAATGCATTTTAGATGTACTCAATGATTAACCATTTTCTCTTTAAATGTTCAGCAAGGACATGGCAGTTTCAGGTTAATATCCCGATTAGTTGAAAACATGCTCATATTGAATTCATAGCTCAGCACAAGCCAGGGCTTTCAGAAGAAAAAGGGAAAATCCCAGGATATAGGAAGTGGAAAAAATGAGAAAGACAGTGACTAAGGACAAACTATAAAATTGACTGTGAGGTTCTTGCGTAGCAGGCCATGCCATTTTTATTTTTCCTGTAATTGTTCTTTTTCAAATAATTTTTACTCAATCACAATTTACACCATATGAATAATCAAAGTCACCAGAATGATAATTAAGTAGTCCTCTGGCCAAACTGAAAAAACCTATCTGGTGCTCTCAGATTTTCCAGTCATACTGAGTTACAAAATATCCCATTTGCTGTATTAAAAAAACATGAGGAATTGTCCTCTACAAAATGATGTAATGGGACAGTTTATAGATTTAGACCTTAAAAAAAGTCAGTGCAAAATAAGAAATCAGAAGAGACTTCAAATGTAATTTATAATTATCGACACTTTAAAACCCCTTGACATTAATCAGGTTCAAGGGAAAAAACCTGCAGTCTTGATTTGGATGGGTGAGGGAAGTGGATGTGACAACCAGATGTAGATCTCAAAATTCAATTCACTGTACTCTCTCAACTGTATATTCTGTGCCCCTACAGTGAATGGTTGGTAGAGTAAGTGAATTAGGCTAGTCAACTAAACCTCATAGCTGTAGGTCTGATCTTGCTTTTTTTATTATTTTTATTTTGAATGAAACAGAAAACCTGTAATGACCTATTGGCCACAGAATTACTTCCTTATGCAGTGACACTGAGCAAGGTCTATGTTCACGTTACATAATTTGTGATGAAAGCAAATTGATAATAACTACACCATGCAATCAGCAGATGGGTATATGGCAACACTATTTTGTAGCAGGATCCCTGGATGTTTACTGCTTAATAATCATACCTATAATATCTTATGTGCCCACACAACCTCAAATGGGTAAGTGCATTTATGGTTTCACTATGAAATGATTCAACATGAAAGAATTCCTGATGCACATTGTGTCTACCCAGCACTGCCTATTCCACATAACCATAAAAAAAATCCCCAATTCATCAGCTAATTGTCCCTTGGTTTCAGAGACACTGAATATCTATGAGCATTTCTATTTTATTTAATCAGATTGCCATGGGAATAATTTTCTGCTGAATTTATTGGGTTTTTAAATACAAAACAGAAATCCTGTTTGCAGTGAGTAACTCAGCTGCTCTGCATGCACCATTATCAACCATTTACTTGCCCTGAGTGCACAATGTTTACAATATGCAGAGTCTAAAAATGGAACCTGGCACAGTCAGTCTGCTCCTATCTGTGCCTAAAATGGTGGCACTCTCCATAATCACTTTGCCAATTGTCAAACCTGCAAACCTGTACCATAGACTTAATTCTGTCTTAAATGGTTCTATTAATCAAAAGATTGTAACTGTATCTGACTGCAC